>VSMD01060113.1:0-201002 GCA_008750895.1 Mirza zaza | reverse complement strand
AAGGGATGGGGCGCGGCGGCGGCGGGGCGGGGGCGCAGGGGAGGGAGGCCGACCCGAGGTCCCGGGCGCGGCGCCCGCATGCCCCGGCCGCCGCGGGGTCCGCGGGAGCGGGAGGAGGGAGAGAGGGAGGCCGGGCCACCACGGGCAGCTGACCCCGGGCCGCGGGGTCAGCCTCAGGGAGAGACCTCCGGGGCTCAGGGACTGAGACTCTCAGGGTGGAGACAAGGGCCAGCCTCCGTGGCCGGGAGCCGGCGGGCTGGAGACCCCGGGGGACGGGGCTCAGTGTGGCCGCCCGCACCCCGCTCCCGCCCGCAGCGCTGGCCGGCGAGGACTGCCTGTGGTACCTGGACCGGAATGGCTCCTGGCATCCGGGCTTCAGCTGCGAGTTCTTCACCTTCTGCTGCGGGACCTGCTACCAGCGCTACTGCTGCAGGGACCTGAGCCTGCTCATCACCGAGAGGCAGCAGAAGCACTGCCTGGCCTTCAGGTGGGCTCCTGCTCCGCGCCGCGCCCCTCTCCATCCTCCCCGTCCTCCCTCCCCGCCCCTGCCCCCTCCCCATGGTCCACCTCCACGTCCCTAGCCGCCCGCGGTCACTCCACCAGGCGACGGAGCTAGTGCTTACGCGCGCGCTTGAGGGCTCCAGAACGGGCGTGTTAGTTCCCTTCACGGGCTTGGGCCGGCCTAGGCGTTCCCAGGTTCTCCTGGAGCCCTCCCCTGGGTCCCTCAGGTCCCGCGGAGGGAGGGTGCGGGGCTCACACCCGGGCTGCAGGGCAGCCGCGTGGAAGAGGCTCTGGCACCAAGGCAGATGCTCAGCCGTGACTCCCACCTCCCTCCTTACTGCTGCGTGACCTGGGGAAGACACTCCCCTCTATGGGTCCCTGCTTCCTCTTCATAAAATGCACAGGTTGCCAGAATTAGTGATTCTCGACCTTTTTTTTTTTTAAAGGGATCACTAACACATAAAACAGATGCAAAGAGACTTCTGATTAAAGTAAGGCTTGAAAAAGTGGCTGTAGATGGTTGCCAGGGTCTCATTGCTAACGTGCTGTAAGTCCCATCAGTTGAGCTGAGGCTGGGAAGCAGAGGAGGGCACTACAAATCCCAGCATGCTGCGCCCTGGCCAGCCAGGCCGCAAAGCCTCTGGGAAGTGGAGGTCCCCTAAGATCTCCTCCACAGGGACTGGGCAGAGCCCCACAAGGAACCCCCAAGCTCACCTTGCTGTGGCCCCCTGCTGGCCGGGAGTTGGAGCCAGCACAATGAGGACCCTGTGAGTGCTGGAAGGTGAGAGCACCTGTTCTTTGTCCAAAGTCCCAAGACCATCGCAGGCATCGCCTCGGCTGTGATCCTCTTTGTTGCCGTGGTTGCCACCACCATCTGCTGCTTCCTCTGCTCCTGTTGCTACCTGTACCGCCGGCGCCAGCAGCTCCAGAGTCCCTTTGAAGGTACACGCGGTGCTGGGCGGGGTGGGCCCAGGGCGAGCCAGGCCGAGCCCCGTGATGGGCACCAGCGAGTTCGGGGATTGGCGTGTCTGGAGCAGTGTGGACACACTTCTGCATACACGCGCCTGCCGGCACGAAAACCCAGAAAGATGCTCGCAAGCCTGTGAGCATTAGAATGCGCCCAGGGTATGTGGGAATAGCAGGCTGTGTGTACATGCATGTTCGTGCACAGGGACATCCAGACGTGCGTGGAAGTGCAGTCTGTCGACATGTCGAGTGTGCAGTGGGTGTGTGCGCGCACTCGGGAGGGGGCTGTGGTGGTGGACGTGGACTGGTGCGCTCCGGCATTCAGTGCGATGTGTGTCTGAGTGTTGGCATGCACCTGTGCCCAAGCCTGGTGGGCGTGGGGACAGCAGTGCCTCGTGGGAGATCAGTGGGGGCGGGGAAGAGCTAGGAGAGGACCCCCTTGGTGGCAGCTCTGCTAGACGACAGGATACCAGCCCTGGCGCCCAAGTGGGACACTCCTCGGGCTTTGCTCCCTGGCTCCTGAGGGCTCTGAAACCTGCCGAGGGGAGCAATCTTGCTAAACACGGATTGACCGGCCGGGCCATGTGCGCAGCTCGCTGCTCAACTCTGCCAGGCTGAGGCTGGGAGGCTGCAGGTGGCCGGCCGGGAGCCTGCCAGGGGCCCGCCCCAGGGTGCTTGCCGTGGTTTCCTGGGCAGGAGAAGTTTTCCTAAGCGAGGTGGATCTCTGAGTGCTGATCTTCACCCCCCATCTAGGCCAGGAGATTCCGATGACAGGCATCCCAGTACAGCCAGTGTACCCGTACCCCCAGGACCCCAAAGCTGGCCCTGCACCCCCACAGCCTGGCTTCATGTACCCGCCTAGTGGTCCTGCTCCACAGTACCCAATGTACCCCGCTGGGCCCCCGATCTACAACCCTGCGGGTAAGTGAGCAGCCTGGAGCCCTCCCCCTGCTGCCTGCCCACCCCTCCCCCCCAGACCCTTCTTCCACACTGCCTCCTCCTTCAGCCCTTCCCATGGCCCCACCTACCGGGATGGAAGCTCACTTCGCGTCCCTGTGCCACAGCTGACCACGCTCACCCCGCCCCCTTGGCTTTCAGCTCCGCCCCCCTACATGCCGCCGCAGCCCTCCTACCCGGGAGCCTGAGGAGCCAGCCTTGTCTCTGCTGCCCCTTCAGTGACGCCAGCCTTGGGAGATGCCCTCGCCCCGCACCTGCGTCTGGCCCCGGGGTGGGCAGGGGCCTCCAGTCACCAGGCCCCAGACCAAGCCCAGTGCTGGCCCTGCGGGGACAGAGCCCCAGGAAGCGGAACGGGCGCCAAGCTGGAAGCAGGCCATGAGTGAGGGGCCGCGGGAGGGTTTGGGGTTGGTGGGCTAATTTTACTGAGGACAAGGGAGGGAGATGACAGCCGGGGTTACAGCCCCTGCTTCCCAATAGTCCCTCTGCTCCTGGGACCCCGGCCCAGAAGGCTGGGGCCGTCCTGTTTGCCCATGGGGGCGGGGTGGGGGCGGGAGGAGGCTTTCTCAGCAGCTGGCAGTGGCCCTCCCCTCTGCCTGCCCCGCGGGCCAGGGCTCTGGCCTGCTGGATTAAAGCTGTAAAGATGTAACTCATGTCAGCTGTGTCACCGGCCTCATCCATGCCTGCCAGCAGCACTGCCCTCAGCTGGGCCCACTCCACGTTCCGAAACTCGGGGAGGGCCAGCGCCACCCTCACCCCCCTCCACGGGCAGACGGGCTGGTTCCCAAGCCAGCGGGGCGGATGTTCCCACAGCGGCGGCGAGGGTGCTCCTTGGCATTCGCGATTCCCTGCTAGCGGCCAGGCCTCCGTGACATCTGAAGTGCCACTAACTGTCCAGAGGCAGCTGTCCCATTTGGGCACCCTTAGGTTCAATTTGGGTTCCCCCACTCTCTGACCTTGGGCATGTCTCTGAGAGCCTGCAAGCCTCCGTGTCCTCATCTACAGGGTGGGGATAGTGCCTCGTGGCCGCTGCATGAGCGTGAAACACTGTGCACAGTCCATGAACGGTCAGTCTTGACTTTCCGTCCTGATGACAGGCTCTAGGACTAGGAGCTAAGTGGGGATACGGGGCCACTCAAGAGACGGGGGCAGGGTGCTTGCCCGTCAGTTGCGTGGTCCTCAGTCCCAGGCCCATGTCTGTGTCCCCACTGAGCTGCGGGGCAGCGGTGCCATACCCCTGGGGGCCATTTCCCTGGCCCTGCTCCCCGAGTCACTGTCCTTGTGCCCTCGGGACTTGTCTGGTGACAGATCCAGGGAAGGAAGTTTTGCAGTTTTAAATTCAAGTGGGAAAAGTGTCCACTCAGCTTGGCCAAGCCCCACCATTCAGGAGTCTCCTCCTTCCCCCAAGCCCCTCCTTCCTGGGACTCCAGCCCCTGCAGCCTCCTCTTCCTCAGGCCTCTGGGCTCCTGCAGCGCAGCTGGGTTCTGGTGTGGCCATTGTGCTGCCCATGTCCCCAGGGCCCTCTGCCACCCGCATAATCTGTGGGATTATCCCTTGTCACACAGCCTGGAAGGCAGGAGCTCCTGAGCCAGAGCTCTGGGGTTAGGGTCAGAGTCTCCCTTGGGCAGAGCTTTGCCCCCAGGCTCATGGTTTCCCCTTCTCAGTGACATCTGCAGGGGCCACAAACCAAACCGCCCCTGGGTCCGACCCAGACCTGGAGGGACCGCTGCTGCTGGTGGGGACAGGGCTGAGGCCACAACGGCCGATCCACTTTCTCTTTGAGGGTGGAGACAAGAGGTGGGAGCTAGGGCCACGGAGTGTCCTGGCTTCACACTTTAGGACAGAGGGTCTCCAGGTCGTCTGAGGTTTGGGGTCCAGCCTCACCTCTGTCCTGAAGCTGGGAGGCGGAGGAGATTTGCAGGTTGAGGTTTCCGAGCATCCCTGAGAAATGCTGTGTAAATGTACGCAAAGCCGGGCCTGGCAGAATTAATTACCCTTGAATCAACAACCCGGCGCCAGCGACAAATTGCTTTGTAGTCTAGGGCAGGAGGCAGGTTTACTTGGCCACAGCTGACGTGGAAGGGGGAGTTGCCCCGTTTCCAGTCAATTAACTCTGCCAAGCACTGACAATAAGAGAATTCTAAGAAAGAGGGGAACCCGTGACTCAGTGAGGCTTTCATGCACGCTGAGCAGAGAGGAGGCCTCTCAAAGGCGCAGGAGTTTCTGACAGCCTCCTCTCCCCCCTCTTGACTGGCCCATCTTCAGAGGAGCAGCGGGCGCCCGGCAATACCAGGGGGAGCACAGAGCTGTGGGTGCCCCTCCCGACCTCCTTGCTCCTTAACTAGCACCCAGAAGACCAGTCAGGCACCCTATGAGGGCAGGCAGGGACGGGGTGGGAGGGGCAGCCCTCAGGGATTGGGGGACCTCAGTAGTGCCAGTAGGGTCCTGCACAGATAGAAAAGGGACATTTTTACAAACAAGTGGACTGAATTCTTGGGCAGAAATCTTGCCAGGCAGGGTGGGGGGAAGTAGAGCTCAAAGGAGGCTGGAAGAGGTGGGTGCAGGGAGAGAGCTGGGGAGGGATACATAGAAGTGCAATGGGGGGGGGAGTTAGCAAAAGAGGGGAGACACCCCAGGAGAGGGAGCGGGCCAGAGAGGGGTGAGATAGAGGAAGGGGGGGCCAGAGGGCTGGAGGAGGGAGCAGAGAGACAGGGAGAAGGAGCAGAGGCCACCTGCAGCTAAAACAGGATGAGCAAAAGGTGTTGGGGTCAGGCTTATGGGGCCGCACTCTGGGCCACTCCACGGCCAGCAGCCTGGCTGGCCTAGCACCGCAACAGCCAGCACAGGCCCTGGCAGGGCACAGGGACTGAGGCCCCCGAGGCCAACCTCAGAGGCCAGCCTGGGTATGCAAGCTGGGGCTGGGGCAGTCCATGGCAGTCCAGACTTGGTGGCCCAGAAGCATGCTCAAGGGTGACCCCAGACCAGATCTCCTATTTCTTTTTCCTTTCTTTTTTTTTTTTTTTTGAGACAGAGTCTCACTCTGTTGCCCAGGCTAGAGTGAGTGCCGTGGCGTCAGCCTAGCTCACAGCAACCTCAAGCTCCAGGGCTCAAGCGATCCTCCTGCCTCAGCCTCCCGAGTAGCTGGGACTACAGGCATGGCCACCATGCGCAGCTGATTTTCTCTCTATATATATTTTTTTAGTTGTCTAGATAATGTCTTTCTATTTATAGTAGAGACGGGGGTCTTGCTCTTGCTTAGGCTGGTCTCGAACTCCTGACCTTGAGCGATCCTCCCACCTCGGCCTCCCAGAGTGCTAGGATGACAGGCGTGAGCCACCGCGCCCGGCCTCGAACCTCGTTTTCTTCCCCATAAAATACGGGTGCTGGACGAGGATAGATCCTTTCCAGCCCCCCACCCCCGTCCCCCCCCAAGCCCCGGGTTTTAGGCAGGGAGGCCGGGCAGACTGGTGACCGCCGGCGCGGGGGCGGGCGGCGGCCGGTGCGTGCCGGTTTGCGCAGCTCGCAGGCCCGAGTGCACGCGCCTGCTCGGTTCCCAGCGCCCTTCTCGCCCGTCGAGGCCGCGGGCGGCGTCCCCTCCCTGGCCAGTCCCGCCCGCCCGTCCTCCCCTCCGGGTGCCGGCGCCGCCGCTGGAGCAGCGGGGACCTGGCCGCGGTCTGCCCCCAGGTGGCGCTGCGGCCCGCGTCAGGTTCGAGCGCACCGGGGGACGAGGACATCAACCTGTCGACCTGGACGCGCGTCCCCCGGCAGCGCGGAACAGGCGCTCGCAGACAGTGGGGGGTGGTTCCTCCCCTCTGGCTGAATCCTGTTTTTAAGTTTGGTAGAAAGGGCTTCCTATGGTGACAGGTTCTGTTGGAGTCTTTTTGTTTATTTATTTGCTTTATTTTTATTCTTTTTTATTTTTTTTTTTTTTGAGACAGAGTCTCACTCTGTTGCCCAGGCTAGAGTGAGTGCCATGGCGTCAGCCTAGCTCACAGCAACCTCAAACTCCTGGGCTCAAGCAATCCTGCTGCCTCAGCGTCCCAAGTAGCTGGGACTACAGGCATGCGCCACCATGCCTGGCTAATTTCTTCTATATGTTTGGCCAATTAATTTCTTTCTATTTTTAGTAGAGATGGGGTCTCGCTCTGGCTCAGGCTGGTTTTGAACTCCTGACCTTGAGCGATCCTCCCACCTCAGCCTCCCAGAGTGCTAGGATTACAGGTGTGAGCCACCGCGCCCGCCCGACCTCTGTTGGAATCTTAAGATTCGCTTCCCTTGGGGTAGGCTTCTAGTGCCTCCCTGGGGACCGTCCCCGGTGTCATTTCAGTAAGGGGAGGAGGGGCTGCTGTCATCAGAAGCAGTTCTGTGGGCCAAAGACCCGAGCTCTGCCCTTTTATAGCTGCGGGATCGTGGATGCGTTAAACTCTTTGGGCCAAACTCTTCCTGCAAAATGGAGAGAATCTTGGCACCTGCCTCGCGGGGTTGAAGGAGCAGCCGAGGCAACCTAGAGCACCCAGCTAGTGCCCAGCGCCCCGCAGGCGCAGGGGGTTGGGGGCTCTGGCTGGGCTTAGCTCCAGCTAGCACCCTTCGAGGTCCAGCAGCCAGCAAGTGTGTCTCCTGTCTCCTGGACCCGGCCACCGCTCAGGTTACCGGGGTGACAGGCAGTGGGTGGAGGGATGGGGGAGTGGTGTACCTGGGATCCGAGTTCTCTGCCCTCTGGTTCTGGCCAGACCTACAGCAGCGGCCCTGCTTCCTAGCAGGAGCACCTCACTCCCCGCCCCCAAAGATGGTGACGCTGCTGTACTCCCTGCTGTGGAGGCAAAACCTGGAGGCAGAGAAACCCACAAGTGACCCAGGCCCAAGGCGGCAGTTCCACCGTCCAAAGGGGTGCCAGCACCTTCAAGCCAGTAAAAGTCCGAAATGTGTCCTTGATGTGCACCCATGGCGGGCGTGGCAGCACGGCCGGGTGGGGAGGGCAGCCCCCACGGGGCAGGAAGCAGGACTGGCGATGGGGGAGGGCTGGGAGGATGAGGCCCCTCTGGGCCCCAAGGCACACGGGTGTGGGTGCTGCTCCCCAGACAGTCACTCCACTTCGCTGCTGCTGCCTTCCTGGGCCCGTGGCCGCTGTGAGGAGCTGGCCCCGAGCCCACGGTTTGGAAGAGTCTTGGAGCGAGCATCCCCTGAGCATGCCTAATATAGCCATCCCAGGCCCTGAGCTCCGCTCTGCCCTGTCACCCGTCACCCCACTCCAGGCAGCAAGACTGGTGGGGAGTGGACCTGGTGGCGGCCTGGCCGCCTGGGCCCGGACGACCCGGTGCGTGGGAGTCTTCCACTCTGGGTTCAGGCTTCCCCCACGCTGTGCTTCCTGCGGGCATGCACTCATTTCGCAGTCAACCGGGCCGGCGTGGCAGGGAACCTGAGCGTCCCACGTCCCCCAGGGCGGCCAGGGTGAGCAGCGGGACCCCAGTGCAAGACAGAGGTGGGGCACAGCCATTCACAGCTAAAGGATTGTATATATTATCAAAATCTTATGGAAAAACAGATACACAGCCATTTATACAACAGCAGGTGGGTGCGAGGAAAATGTCTGCTTTGGCATCAGACCTTCAGGTCCAGCTGCTGTCTGTCCCTCTCCTTCCTTGGAGCCTACCCCCCGCCCCCAGGCGCTGTCCATCCAGGCCAGCTGCCCCACTGGGTCTGACCGCCGGGCTAATCCGAGGGAGGGGCGCGGGGTGTGCTCAGCCCTTCCCTGCTCTCCCCAGGGCCTGTGCCCGCTTCCTCCTCTGCCACTGCCCCACACAGAGGCCACTATCCCCGCAGCTTGCCCCGTGGGCTCCTCAGAGGCCTGAATCCTGGCCCTGGGGGGCAGTGGGGTAGGGGGGACGCATGGTCCCCACGGGACATCCTTGCTGGATCACGGGGCTCGTGCCGC
Source organism: Mirza zaza (assembly GCA_008750895.1). NCBI lineage: Eukaryota > Metazoa > Chordata > Mammalia > Primates > Cheirogaleidae > Mirza > Mirza zaza. The sequence continues at coordinate 192,649 of VSMD01060113.1, read as the reverse complement.
TTGCCAGCTACATGGGCCCGGGGCAGTGCCATCTTTTCGGTGACGTGCTGTGAGGACTCTTCTTGTCCAGAGACCTCAGCTCCAGTGATGAAGGACGCTTTTGGAGAGCCTCAGAGACAAGAAAAGGAAAGTGAGAGGAGATAAGGCACCCTTCCTTGGGCATGGCGCAGGCCTCAAGCTCTTCCGCAGCAGGACAGAGACAGCCACAGCAGGTCGGCCGGGGTGGGGTGGGCAGGGTCCGCGCGGCCCTGGGGTCGAGGCCCGGGCAGTCATGGTGTTGGCAGATGGGGCCTGGCAGCCTGGTCCTACTGAAGCAGTTTGGGCACTTCCACCTGCAGGGGCAAAGCACAGTCAGGTTAGGAGGGGAGCTCGGCAAGGGGGCTCTGGCATTCACCCCACCTGCCCCCTCTGGAAGGACACCACCCCAGACACCTCGACATGTCGTGTCTGTGCAATGAATAAATGAGGTCTTTGCACCGAGGGAGCATTTTTCCTTTTCTGTAAAAACTGGATGTCGTCCAATGACCACTGGAACTACAACTGAGGTTGTCCTTTATCTCCTGGTCTCCAGCCCCAAATGGGGTCATGGGGGTGAGTACCCAGTCAGATGGGCCTCTGCCACCCAGGCGGGACATCCAGGGAGGCAGGGCTTTGAGAAGTAGGTGTCAGGGACGGCTCAGGTGTCCACAGCCCAGGCAGTCAAAGGTGGGCTCTCCTTTGCCCACCAAGGGGTGGGAGGGGTGACTCCCCCAAAGAACTTCCGGACAGACTGATCCGTAGGACTTGGCCGGTCCTGAGTGGGCTCAAGTAAAACAAAGGTCATCTGTAGGGGCTGTCTCTCCGTTGCAAGGAGGAACAGGTGTGACTCAGGGTGGCGGAGTCAGAAGTGTAGAGTGAGGCCAGGTGAGGTGGCTCACACCGGTAATCCTAGCACTCTGGGAGGCAGAGGCGGGTGGATCGCTCAAGGTCAGGAGTTCGAAACCAGCCTGAGCAAGAGTGAGACCACCTTCTCTACTAAAAAAAGAAAGAAATTAATTGGCCAACTAAAAATATATAGAAAAAATTAGCCTGGCATGGTGGCGCATGCCTGTAGTCTCAGCTACTCGGGAGGCTGAGGCAGGAGGATCGCTTGAGCCCAGGAGTTGGAGGTTGCTGTGAGCTAGGCTGACGCCACGGCACTCTAGCCCGGGGAACAGAGTGAGACTCTGTCTCAAAAAATAAAAAATAATAAATAAATAAAAAATATAGTGTGGAGAGAGAGGCCAAAGGAAGCCCCTAAAGGAAGGCTGGAGTCTCACCCCAAGGGAGGTTCAGGTGTGGCCTGCCTGGAGGCAGGAGGCTGGATGAGGTGACCTGAAGTCCCCTGGGCGTCTGTGTATGGCTTGCAACCGGGAACACCTCCGTGTGCATTCCCTTTGCAGCCCTGCCCCCCGCACCCCACCCCTGTCCAGCCCTGGCCCTGCAGGCTCCTGCCCGTGACTACTTAACTTCTTGAGCTGCTTGAGGTTGCTGGAGCGGATGGCGGCCAGTAGCTGGTCGCGAGAATTCTTCTCCTGGGCAGGGAGGACTTTGTCTCCCATCTTCCTCTGGGTCGCCGGTGACAGTGAGTTCTTCAGGTTCTCCATGATAAGGGGTGGAGCCAAGGGAGGGGGCGGTGGGGGTGGGGCGGCCTGGGCACCCCCTTTCTTGGGTGAGTTCTTTGGAGAGGGCTTTGGAGACGGCTGGGGGGAAGGTTTGGGGGAGCCCTTGGCCAGGGCCCCCGCCTTGGGGACCTCCAGCCGATCCTTCTTTTCCCCGCCGGCTTCCTGCGCCTGCCTCTGCTCCTGCAGCCGCTTTTGTCGCTGCTTGTCCATGTTGCGGCTGAGCAGGTTGGTGACTGTCATGCGGGGCCCGGCCAGCTCGAAGTGGTAGCCCAGCTTGAGCAGGGTGGTGTTCTCCTTGAGCAGCTTGGCGATCTCCATCTCCGTCTTGCCGCCGCAGATGTGCCGCTGGTTGTGGAAGCGCAGCTCGGTCAGCGTGCTGTTCTGGAGCAGGGCCCGGAAGATGGCCAGGATGCCTTTGCCCGTGATGTGGTTGGAGTCCAGGTTGAGGCTGGTGATGGTCTTGTTGGCCTTGAGCATGATGGCGATGGCGAAGGCCACGTGGTCGTCCGCCCGCGTGTTGGCCAGGGCGAACACCTTGACCACGGTGTTGAACTCCAGGGCCTCGGTAAAGCGCACCAGGATCTCGTTGGTGATGCAGTCCGCGTTGTTGACGTTCACCTCGGTCATCTCGGGGTCGTTGTTCTTCACCCGCTCCAGGGGCTCATCGAATATGCTGGGAGCCGCTTCCTCCTCTGCCCTGGCAGGTGCTTCCGAGGGCCTGGCAGGGCCGCCGGGGGCCTGCTTCTCTGCTGCGCTGGGCTGGCTCTCTCCCTTGGCGTCCTTCTCCTGGCGGGACTCATCCCTCTTGACTTTCTCTTCCTCCTTCCTCGCCCCCGCGCCCCCAGGGCCTCTCTTCGCCCCTTCATCCTGCCTTCTCGTGTCTGTGCTGCCAGCTGCTCTTCTCGCCTTCTCCTCCTCGCTTCTGCCCTCCGCGCTCCTACTCTCCCCTTTCACCCTCGCGCCGTCCTCCTTCTTGGCCACGTCCTTCGCCTCCTCTCTCTTTTTATCCTTGTCCCTGCTCAGGCCCATGTTCCTGTCGCCCGCTTTCTTCTCCTCCTCCTTCCTGGTGGCCGCCGTCCTCTCCTCCGCCCTCCCGTCCTTCCCCGCCTCCTTCTTGTCCACCGCGGCCCGCACCCGGCCCTTGTCGATGCCCCGGATGGGCTTCTCCTCCCTGGGCTTCTCGCCGCTTCTGCCCTCAGCCTCGTCCCTGTCCCTGGAGAAGCTTTTCTTCAAACCGCCCCTCTTTGGCTCCTTCCCCAGGTCCGAGTCCCGTCTGGGGCCCAGGGATTTTTTGCTGGCATCTTTGCCCCTTTCCTCTCCATTCTTGGCATCCGTCTTGGTCTCTGCTTGCTTGCTTTCCTAAGAATTCAGAAAAGAAAAATAAACATGCCGTGCTGGCTGCAGAGGGAGGGATGAGTACGGGGCTGAGCGGGGGGCGCTTACATAACTGCCCTCGGGCCAGTGAAGGACAGCCGGCGTTGGGGAGGTGGCGAGGTGTCCCCATCGAGGATGGCAGAGCAGGGACTCGGGCTCAAGCCACAGAGCGCGGCCTGACTCAAGGCCTCAGGGTCGAGAGCCACTGGAGTGGGCACCTGCGAGGCTGCGGCAGCGCCTTTTCCAGAGCATTCTCAGGCCCGGAGTTGCCCTTGTCTGTCACGGGTGACTAGGAGGGACTGCTCCCAACGGTGCCCTGCCAAAGCACGTTGGAACCTGAGGCAAAAGGAAAAACCCCTACCGCTGATCTCGTCTTTATTTACAATTTTTTTTTTTTTTTTTTGAGACAGAGTCTCACTTTGTTGCCCAGGCTAGAGTGCCGGGCGTCAGCCTAGCTCACAGCAACCTCCAACTCCTGGGCTTAAGCGATCCTTCTGCCTCAGCCTCCCGAGTAGCTGGGACTACAGGCATGTGCCACCATGCCCGGCTAATTTTTTCTATATATTTTTAGTTGGCCAATTAATTTCTTTCTATTTTTGGTAGAGATGGGGTCTTGCTCAGGCTGGTTTTGAACTCCTGACCTCGAGCAATCTACCCACCTCGGCCTCCCAGAGTGCTAGGATTACAGGCGTGAGCCACCGCGCCCGGCCCCACGCCTGGCCTTTTATTTATAATTTTGCATTTCTGTTCATCGTGGATGTTTTTTTGCATTACTATGTTTTTAAAATATACATTAAGATACTAGTGACCTTGCTCACTGAGTTTTTTGGTTCCCACCTGCTTGCATTCTGTGCCTAAGGTGAGTGAGCGCCTCACATCCCGCACCCTGGCCCAGCCCTGCTTCTAAGGGGTAGGGCAGTGGTCCTCAGAGACCAGAATTCTGCAAGCCAATACGTTTGCAAAGAAAATAAAAAGTTGGAGAGATTAACATAGGGTTGCTGACATTTTATTTTACCAATTAAGGCTATTTATAAATTCTATCAACTATCGTCATCTCATCGAATTAAGAAGGAGCTAATTATAAAGTAAGGTAGACAGAATAGAATAGAGGATATACCTTAACATCAAATATATGTGTGCTTTAAAAATATTCACAGTATTGTCCTTATTTTTTTTTTTTTTTGAGACAGAGTCTCACTTTGTTGCCCAGGCTAGAGTGAGTGCTGTGGCGTCAGCCTAGCTCACAGCAACCTCAAACTCCTGGGCTCAGCGATCCTACTGCCTCAGCCTCCCAAGTAGCTGGGACTACAGGCATGCGCCACCATGCCCGGCTAATTTTTTGTATATATATTTTTTAGTTGGTCAATTAATTTCTTTCTATTTTTGGTAGAGACAGGGTCTCGCTTAGGCTGGTTTTGAACTCCCGACCTTGAGCAATCCGCCCGCCTCGGCCTCCCAGAGTGCTAGGATTACAGGTGTGAGCCACCGCGCCCGGCCTTATTGTCCTTATTTTATAGTAAAAACTTTGCTAAGGACAAGCACCTCTCTGTGAGGAGCCCGCTGACGAAGGGATTCCAGATCTCAGGTTCTGTGACCCCATCGTGGCCACCCAGACACTGAGAGGTTGGTGAGGGAGGCCAAGGAACTGGGCCAGCTGAGCTGCCTGCCATAGGGGCTGCAGTTTTGTACCCAGCACACGCCACCCTGCACCTGCACGGGGCCCTGTCCCTTCCTCCACGAAGCCACATCGGCTCTGAGCCCCGCTTTGGAGTCCTTGCTTCTCCAAGGAGGCAGCAGGACTGCCTGAGATGAGACACTAGATTTAACTGCCCCGCTGTGATGGGGACCCCAGAGCAACTGGGACTTAAAGGGATGCCGTGACGTCCTTCCCTGATGGTTGTTTAAGAGGAAGAGACTACGGTCTGAATATTGCCAGGGTTTTCTCTCTTGCAAGTGTGCCCAGTGGAGGCCAGTGGAGGCGTGTGAAGGGGGAAGGAAGAAAGGAAAAGCAACTCTCCTCCAGGCTCCCTGACCACAGGGCCCTCGAGAGGGAGGGGGCAGGAAGCTGGTCCTATGGAAACAGTTTGTACCTGCGCTGCAAACACATGCCACTGGGGACCAGCCCCTGGGTTTCTTTAGCAGCCAGAGTCTTTGGCTCCTCTGCTAGAATCATAGGAGGCAGCCAAGGGGCACAGGGCCTGGTGAGCCAGGGCCTTGGAATGTGTCTGTCCTAGCCTCCTGCCCCAAGGCCGCGGGTCCAGCCGCACTGCGCTCCCCTCACACCCACTCTGGCTCCCTGGGAACCGGCTTTGACCCTTCAGATCACCCCGGAGCAGCAGCGATGGTCGCTTTACTGGACCTCGGTTTGAAAGGCAGAGGAAGAAAGGAGCATGCGAACAGATTGTAAACGAGGAAGCCTGGTGGGTCAGCCCTGTCAGGAAGCTCTTATGCTGATCTGCCCTCAGTCCACAGGGAATTCCCTTTCCCCCCTCCCAGATGCCACCAAATTAAGAGTGGTGTCATCACAGCTGCCGCCCACTTTGGGAGCTCGCAGGTGACAAGCTGGATGGAACGGCCTCTCCAAGCCTGAGGTCTAGAGGCCAGGGGAGACTCCTGCCTTCCTCCCCTCTTCCTGCCTTGCCCAAACGTGCATACTGGGAGGTTTTCAAACCCACTGGGCCCTGCCCAGCTGCCCTCTGCAGAGTTGCCCTGCTGCTCACGGCTTCGCTTCCAGGGAAACTGGGCGTCCAGAGGGATGACGACTTAACCAGCTTCACCGGGCAAGTTCAGGAAAACCTGGGTTTCAGACCTGATGGTCTCGCCAGCTGCCACCAGTCAATGTCACTGTGCCTGACCTTCCCCATCAGGGGCCAACGCAGCCCCTCTCTGCCTGCCCAGCGTCCCAGGTGTCTGGGTGTCCTGCTGTCACAGAACTCCACCCACCAGCCGCCTCCTCTCGCCCAGCCCCCTGCAGACCCGGGCTCCCATTCAGAACCTGCCAGCCAGGACTCAGTTTCCAACATGCTGACCCTCTCCCTTCCCTGACACCCCACATCCTGACCTCTCCCCTTCGTCCTCACCCGGGACCGCTCCCCACTCCCTCCTAGAGACTCCCCCGCACTGGGGGCCCAGCTGGTGAGGCTCTGCCCAGTGTCTGTTCCTGGGGAGGTGTGCCAACCCTCTAAAAAGAACCTAATGAAAAACAGGCTGGGGGTAGGGAGGGAGAGGGCTGATTAATCATCGGTTTCCTCCAAATAGCCAGGAATGAGTGGGGCTGGGGCCTGTTGTAGCTCGTGAAGCCCTGAGAGCTCAGACGTTGCCTTAAAAGGAGAAGGAGCCGGAGCCCTCCCAGGGCTGGGTTCTCTGTTGAGCTGAGAGCTCCGCACATAGCAGAGCTGTTTCCTTCGTGCTTATCTGAGAGGGAGACCGGGACAGCTTCTTCTTGCTTCTAGAACTGGTGGTACATCCCGGTGACTTCCAGAGGTTATTTATTTTTTGCCTGTGTTTCTGACTCGCAGCCTTACTTGACCTTTCGTCCCATGGAGCAAGAAGGGCTTAGGTTGGATACAACAAAGAACTTCCATAGAGTGAAGGTCCACAGGCCTCTGGACAAGAGACCCAAGTAACAATAATCACTTTTTCTCCTTGGGAAAAGCTTTAGGGTTAGGGGAAGCCCACGGGGGTGGTTTGGGTGTCCCGCACAGAAGCGGGAGAATGGAAGGGATGCCTTCCAAACACCTCTAGTGACTTGTGACACACTGAGGGACCTAGTGATCAGGCTCAGAGGTAAGAAGCAGCTTCCTGCCCCACCTCCTCCAGGCCCTGTGTCCCTCGCTGGAGTCAGGATCCAAGTGACATGCCCTTGATAGGTTCAGACGGGCAGAACACAGCATCTTCCCCTGCCCTGGGGCCCTCTGATGCTACTTCCTCTAGAAGTCTCATCTCATTAAACAGAGCAGAGAACTTTCCCCACCTCCATGGCCACAGGGGGAGAAAAAAAGAACTATCCAGAAGTCCCTTAAACATGAGAACTTGCCGAGGGCAGGGGCTGCACTGAGCACCCGGCCCCCTATGCCCGTTAGCTCACACTGACCCTGCCCCAGGTCACCTTTCCTTCCTGTGACTCAGCACCTGTGGAAAGGACATCTCCTCTCTGCAGAGCCATCCTAGCCCCGGGCAGCCACAGATGGACTGGGGAGAACTGCTCCAGCAGGAGCTTGGAAGGCACAGGACAGCCTTTGCTCGCAGGTTCCCTTTCCAGCCACCTGCTTAGAAGGGACACAGAGCCAGAGAGGGCGGAGCTGAATGGCAACACCTGCACCCTCGCCTGTGACGCCACCGCCCTGAGTTCAGGAGCATTCGTTCCTTCACCAAAGCAAGACTGGGGTGGTGCCGACTCCGATGGCTCCATGTTCCCCGGGGCTGCCTGGTGGTGCCCTGAAGTCTGCCCGTCTGGGGGTATCCAGGGTGCCCCCAACTCAAGTTCCAGGCTGGGGGCAGGGGCTGTGGGGTCCCCAGCTCTGCTTTTGGTAGACTCTCTTCCTAGGCCTTAGCCGAAGTCCCTGAGGGCACGGACAGACTCGGGTGTGTGGGTCTGGCGCTCACTGGAAGACAGCGTTTTCACCCCGGCCTGGGCCGCGGCCACGTCTTGTTTCTCCTGGAAACAAGTTACATTTCCCAGGAAAAGTGCCGGGCAAATACGTGCCACGTCCCAGTGCCCAGGCCCCTTACCACCCCTGTCCTTCCTGGTCCCACACCAGTGTCCCCCACGCTTCTGCCATGGAGCTGTCCAGGCAGAGGGCTGGGGCCCTGGCCCGGCTCCCTCCAGCCACCAGGAGACTTCCTGATATCAGGCGCTGCAGCTGCCAGTGTCGTCTGTCTGTACAAGGGAGGGCAGAGAGGAACGGGCCGCAGGTGGAGGGCCTGCCCATGGTCCCCTGGGAGGGCAGCTCCCTTACAGGGCTGGTGTGGCAGGCAAGGCAGGCAGCGGGGTGCTGGGCTAGCAGGGACCAGGGAGTCTGCCCCTCTATCTCCTGCCTTACTCCGCGTGGAGTGCCACCTCTTTCATTGTTCTCCACCAAGAAGAAAGATGCTAGTTGCCACCGTTGGTGGGGATGACGGCTGTCCCTCTCCCACTCCGTCCTGCCTCTGTCACCATAGGATCGGTGTGAGGGAGGGGGAGGCTTCCCAAAGCAGCCTCATGCCTTCCCAGCTTTAGAGCAACTAGCACTTGCAGGGACCTGTACTTGCTGGGCCCCGTGTCTGGCCTGGGGTCTGTCCCCTAGAGCCAGTCCACCAAGAATCCTTCTGGGGGCCGTGCTCATCCATGCTTCACAGCTTCACTCACAGGAAGCTTCTATCAATGCCATTTTAGGGGCCGGGCGCGGTGGCTCACACCTGTAATCCTAGCACTCTGGGAAGCTGAGGCAGGAGGATCACTCGAGGTCAGGAGTTCGAGACCAGCCTGAGCAAGAGGGAGACCCCATCTCTGCTAAAAAAAAAAAATATATATATATAGACAAAATTAGCCGGGCATGGTGGTGCGTGCCTGTAGTCCCAGCTACTCGGGAGGCTGAGGTAGGGGGATGGCTTGAGCCCAGGAGTGTGAGGTTGCTGTGAGCTAGGCTGACGCCACGGCACTCTAGCCCGGGCAACACAGTGAGACTCTGTCTTAAAAAAAAAAAAAAAAAAAAAAAGAAAAATGCCATATTAGGGACACAGTGCTACATGAGACACAGTCTTGCCCTTGCAATTTAGGGGACGTGGCAGACAAGGGGACAAACTGACACCAGAGTGTATGTAGCAGAGGGTGCTGAGGACATGCCCCCCACCCCCAGAGCAAGCTGCTTCCTCCAAGTGTGTCCCTGCAGGGCCACCACAGGACCAATGCAGTTTCCTAAAGAGGCCAGGCAGTCCCTTCTCAGCCATCCCCAGACTGCAGTTCCTCAGTGCCCCCTGGCAGTGGCTCAGGGCCTCAGCACCCCGCAGTGAGCCCCTTCTTTTGTCATCACAGTCCTGACTCCTCCCAGGTCATGCCGTGCCTGCTTCCCCTCGTGCAGTGTCCTCTGCCCTGGGAGACATCTGAGGGGCCCCTTCTGTTCACCCCTCTGGGCTATAAGGGGTCTATGGGGAAACTGAGACTCCAGAGACGGGGCTGGAGAAGGAAACGGGAAATGGTGAGAGTATTCCCTCACCTCCCCGGAGTTTACATTCTCTGAAAACATACTTTTTGGAAGGTTCCAGGGCTCGTGCACAGAGACCCACGCAAGGGCTCACTCCTGCCCGTAACTGGAGTACAGTTAATCCCCTAAGAGACAGGCGCTCAAAACAGAATCGCTAATTCGGGGTCAAAGGCTTTATTATTCGATGGGGCTCTAGAACTGCCTCTCACGTGCTTTCTGAGCCCACCTGCGATGCGGCCACGTGGCTGGAGCACCCAGCCCTTGACCGAGGCAGGAGGGAGCATACGGGGGCCCAGCAAGGGGGTCTGTACACCGCAGGTGCTCTGTGACGAGCTCATGCTTGTTGGCGATGACAGCAAAGGCACCGTCCCCAAATAATCCACATGGGGACCGTGAGACATGGAGAGGCATCAGGCTCGGAGAGACCCCACACGTGCCCTGCATGGCCCCAACGCCAGAGCCCCGCAGAGCTCCCGGCCGGCCCTGCTCCCAGTCTGAAGCCCTGGTGACAGTCCGAGAGCCAGCCCACATGGGCACACACGCCAAGCGACGCGGGGGGCTTGTGCCCCTCGTTCCCCAAAAGAGTGCAGGCCATTTGGGCACAGCTCAGGGCTTCAGAAGGGTCATCTACGCCCCCCCCAGGGGAACGTGTGTACCTGGTAGGCTCTGAGCAGAGAAGCCAAAGCCCATGCGGTCACAGAGCTAAGAAAAGCCATGCTCCTCCTGCGGCCTGGTCCCCACCCTGTGTGACCTCTCTCTGGCGTCTCCGTGCACGCCAGGAGCCAGCCCCCCACTGTGAGCATGTGCGGCGACTCCCGGGGGTGCACACGGCTCCAGCGCCTGGCAGAACGTCCACGGATGGCCAGGTGGTCTGGGAATGGCTGTCACTCCTGCCCAGTGAAGACACCAGAGGAACTCTAGACCGGCAGGAACTCGTTCCACAGCTCAGGGCCCGTATTACCAAGGGGCATGGTCCCCAGCCCTGGAGCCCGTCCACCTGCGACGGCAGGTTCTGCGGCCTGTGTTAACCCCCTTCGCAGGTGCTCGGTGCGGGGAGCCTCCCGACAGCGTCCTAACACCTCGCCCCTCATCGGAGCAGTGGCTCGCTCCTTTTCTGACAGTAGCCAACATTAGCGAGCGCCACTGGCATGCCGCTCCACGGGCTTCTCATACACTCACTGATCTGGGTCGCGCTACGGGGCAGTGAGTATTACCGTCCCCATTTTGCAGAAGAAGAAACTGAAGCACAAGATCACACAGCGGTTGCATGACGAAGCAAGGATTCAAGTTCAGGATCTCGGGCTCTGGAGTCTGAACTTTGAACTCGTGTGTTGCACTGACTTGCGTAAGTGGGGCTGCACGCCCCGCCCAGAGAGGCCCTGCACCCCCGCCGCCCAGCACTGACGCGAGAACGTTAATAACGGTGTCCGCGGCCACCGTGCAGTGTTCACAAGGTGTGAGACACCGAGCTGAGTCTACACAAGTCATCCGTGTGATTCACCCCTCAGCGCTGCCGTCCGCAGAGCTTGGTGAGGCTTCCGTCTCCACAAGGGGAAGCTCAAGAGAGCGAGAGCCCTTTCGGGGATGGCTGGTGGCAGCCAGGGCCCTTCACGTTGTTCTGTGACCTGCACTTGTGTCTCCTGGTCTTCTTTTTCCATTGTTTCCTTTGTATTTTTTTTCTTTTCTTTTCTTTTCGTTTTTTTTTTTTGAGGCAGAGTCTCACTCTGTCGCCCGGGCTAGAGTGCCGTGGCATCAGCCTCGCTCACAGCAACCTCAAACTCCTTGGCTCAAGCGATCCTGCTGCCTCAGGCTCCCGAGTAGCTGGGACTACAGGCATGTGCCACCACGCCCAGCTAATTTTTCTATTTTTTGTAGAGACAGGGTCTCACTCTTGCTCAGGCTGGTCTCCAGCTCCTAAGTTCAAACGATCCTCCCACCTCGGCCTCCCAGAGTGCTAGGATTGCAGGCGTGAGCCACCACGCCTGGCCCATCATCTAGTTTCTTTAGTGGCATTTCTCTGGGCCACTACTAGAAACATGATCTTTCAGGACAAGGCCAGAGTCTCCTTAACCCTCGATTTGCACCCAGATCCCTGCTGACGCTGTCGTTGCTGAGGAATGCACGTGGGCAGGAGTGAGACTTAAGTCCTCAGTGGAGAATGCCACCTACAAGACGGGGACACTCCCAAAGTTTACATTCAGAATTTCTTTCCTCTTTAAGGCTGACCAATACTCCATCGTATGAGTATACCGCAGCTGTGTGTCCCTTCGTCCATCGCTGGCCACTGGCTGTTTTTGCCTCTTGTGAATAAAGCTGCCATGGACAAGTGTGTGCACATAGACATCTGGGTTCTTGCTTTCAACTCTTGGGGTGCTACCCAGACATGGAACTGCTGGAACGAGACCCAGATTCTGACTTCCCTCCCCCACCCGCCCTGACTGCTTCACCCCCTGTGCTGTCTGGCCTGTCCGTCACAGTCTCGCCAGTGTCCTCAACCCTGGTCACATCACCGGCCAGGGCTCCGTCCTGTGTGGCCCCTCCCAGGCGGCTGGGCCGCGGGGGGAAGCAGCCCACCCTTGCGTCCCACTCGGGCTCAGCGCTGAGCGAGAACGCAGGGTGCCGGACTCTGCTCTTCCGCCTGGGGTGGGCAGGCCAACCGGCCCCTCCCGTCTGTGAAACGGGGCCACCCACTGTCCTTTACAGCCTGCAGGGAGGCTTCCTTGAGGGGCTCTGGGCAGAGCACTTGCAGCAGCGCCCAATGCACAGGAAGTCTTCCATAAAAGGGGACTGTCAGTACGGCCTCGTTTCCCTAATCAGCTCTCCCCTGGTTCTCCACCGCACCCACTCCATCCCTCTCCCTTCCCGAGTCTCCGTCCCACCCCACCCCGTTCCCAGCAGACGGTCTCCTTTAATTTCTTCCCCAGATGACAGGAGACTGAGGAGCAGGAGTTCTCCGAATTCCTGCTGTCACTCCTACAAATGCACCTCCCCGCTCACGTCCTTTCTTTGTCCCTTCACTCCTGCCCAGGGGCTCTGGCGCCCATTTCTCCTCTTCCCCTTGTGCTCCCACACCCGTCCCCGACCCCTGCCCAGGGGCTCTGGCAACCAACGGCTCCTCTTCCCATTTTGTGCTCCCACACCCCTCCCCCAGCCCAGACCCCTCCCTCTTTCCTGGCTCCTTCCTACCACCTCTTTTTTTTTCATAAGGGTCAAGTGCAAGGTCTGTGCCCTATCGCCCTTTAGACCCACCCCATCCCTCCTGGCTGTCAGCCCCTGGGTCCCTCCCAAGGGCCGCCCTCTAGCTCTAGCCTTCCTTACACCCCAACCTCCTCAGAGTGTCCTATCCCCGCCCGTTCTACAATCCAGCACAATCCCACCTCACCCCCAACTGTCCATGGAAATTAGTCTCATCCGTATCACTTTGTGTGTGTGTGTGTGTTTAGAGACAGGGTCTTGGTCTGCTACCAAGGCTGGGGTACGGTGATGCAATCACAGCTCACTGCATCCTCTAACTCTTGAGCTCAAGCAATCCTCCTGTCTCAGCCTCCCGAGTAGCTGGGACTACAGGCGCATACCACCAAGCCCAGCTAATTAAAAAGAGAAAAAATTTTTTTTAGAGATGAGGTCTTGCTATGTTGCCCAGCTGGTCTCAAAACTCCTGGCCTCCTCCTCACAACTGCCAGGCAGCCCCCCTCAACTCTCAGCCCCTGGAGGGAGCCCGGCCTCCGGGCCTCTGCAGTGACATTCTCACCACTCGGAAAGCTCTTCCTTCCCCTTTGTTCCTGGCAAACTCTTACTTTATACAGAGAGAGGTTTTAGCTGAGACCTTTAATCCATCTGGATTTTACCTTGCCATGTGATGCGAAGTGACAATTGCTCTTTTTAAAGCAAGTGTCTAATGTCTGAACTACTTCTGTGATCAGAACAAAAAACAACAAAGGTTGTTTTATTTAAAAGAAAGGAAAAAAAATCATCTTTAAATAATTTGATATCATAGCAAAGTCAAAACAAGACAAAAACTGAGATCCCCGGGGCCATGGTGCAGGGGGAGGGGATGGAGGGATGGACAGGGGAGGCCCGTGGTGAGCCCCCATCAAGCTGCTCCGTCCCAGCCTGGCTGTGCTGTGCCCTGGACCTGCCACCCAGCCCACCCCTCGCCGGGCGCTGTTCCAGCGATCGCGATCATGAAGCCAGCCCTGGCCATAAATATCAGAGCTGAGCGGAGGCCCAGAGGGTCTCGGGCACTGCCTCCAACTCCAGCATAAACAGAAACGCCACAGCTCATTTTCACAGCCCAGGATGAACCGGGGTGAGATGGCTGGCACAATGGCAGCCGGACGGTGGTTTAGGGTCCTGGGAAGATGTTCTGATGCAGTCCCGCAGGAGACTGGGCTTCTCACATGGAGCGAGCGCCACCGTCTCAGCGCTTGCGCTGCCCTCGCAGGTGGAGGAGAGCAAAGGCGTCCTCTGGAAGAGACAGGGACGGTGGGCAAACTTGCATGGCTGGGCCCTGCTCCTGCCCCCAACGTCTGTGTTTTAGTGCAGGTAGAGGACCACAGAGGGGTCTGCGCTGGCGAGACTCGGGCAGCGCCGCTCTGCTCTCTGTCTGGGGCCTGTGAAGAGCCCATCTCCGGGGGCGGAAGGTCCGAGTGGCAGACGCTCTCTGCCGACGAAGGCTCGGCTCCAGTGCTCTCTGCAGACCTAAAGGTCTTGCCAACTGGTCTGGTGACTCATACTGGGAAGCTTGCAGCAAACCCCATTTTTGGAGAAACCAAGAAATCTCTCTGGAGAGACAAACAAGTCGCTTTAGCCCTCTGCTCTCTGAAACGCCTGGCCGGTGCGTTCCGCTTCTCCACCTCACCCTGGCCCGGACGAGAACCCAGGCCAGGCTGGACGGCTCTGCAAAGATCTGCACCAACGCATGCTGCCTGTCCCAGAGCGCCGGGTCCCACTCAGGTCCCGGGGGGTGGCAGGAGGAACACTCTGTTCTCTGGCTGCCTGGGGCTGTGAGCAGGGCCCTGGCTCTCACGCACTCCCCCCTCCTGTGTTCTCGACAGGAAAGGCTACAACGGCCTAATCAGGCCAGCTTCATGGGGGCTTGACCCCTGGAGGCCACAAGGCCCCATGCGCAGAAAAGCCCGATGCTCAGTTTGATGCTCTGCGGTCTCTGAGCTTTCATTTAATTATAAAGTCTTAATAATTCTTGAACAGGGGCCCCCAGGGGGCCCCTAGTCCAAATTTCATTTTGCACCGGGTCCTACACATTCTGTAGCCAGTCCCAGGCTTGATAGAAAGACAGGAGCAGAGGATGTCGGGGGAAGCAGATCTCCACCTTCCTGCCTTCTCCATCTACAGGCATGCACCCCTGCCCTCAATGTGCTCCCTCTTGATGGTCTATCAACACTCGGCCCAGGGTCCCCTCCCCGGCCCTCACCCAGCCCCCGTGTCAGGAGCCCCTCCTCTGTGCCCCATGCAGGCCGAGCGCAGGGCCACCTCTGCACTTATGGCCATGCTGAGCCACTGGACGGCAAGGACCGTCCTTATTTTGATCCTCAGTGCCGGACCTGGCAGAGCACTTTGCAATTAATAAATATTTGCTGGGATGAAATGCAAATATTTCAACCCTACCCACAGCGTCCCTACCTAGCAGTTTGTGCTTCAACATGTCCAGTGACAGGGAGCTCAGTTCTTCCTGAAGAAGCCAAGCTTTTTTTCCCTTCTTCTTCTTTAAGCTGACTCTATCTCAGAAGGCCCTTCTGGCTCTGGTTACGTCCCTGGGGCCATACAAAACAAGGCTACCCCTTCTCTTCTATATGAGCGCCTTCCATCTATTTGAGATTTATTGTGCCCTCTCCCTGAGGCTGTTCTTCTGTAGGCCAGAAAAGTTCATCTCTTAGACTAAGCCCGTCATTCCAGCCTGACCAGAACGTTCTAGGATCCTAGTTCTGATATTTAAAAGCTCACTGCAGGTCAGGCCTGGTGGCTCATGCCTATAATCCCGGCACTTTGGGAGGCTGAGGTGGGAGGATCACTTGAGGCCAGAAATTCGAGACCAGCCTGAGCAACATAGCAAGACTCCATCTCTACAAAAAAATTGTTTAAAATAAATAAATAAAAATGCCCACTGTTCCTCTCCGCTTCAGATAATCTGAAAATCGAATAGGCATGCCTTCTGGATCTTTATGCCCATTGGACAGGACAGAGCCTAGGGCATAACTCTCTGGTACCCTGCTATACACCTCCAGGGACCACCAAGCAGCGTCCTGCTACACCACCTGCCATTCCACACCTCTCCAGGCCACTAAATCTTTTTTTTTTTTTTTTTCCTGAGACAGGGTCTCGCTCTGTCACCCAGGCTAGAGATTTGGGTTTGAGATGTAGGCGTGGGAGTCATAAGTGTAAAACTAGCAATGAAAACCACAAAAGTAAATATGGTGACTCTGAAAAGTGAGTCATCAGAAAGACAAAAGGGACTTAAGGAATAGGAGCAAGGAAATCGCCATGTTATTTAATGAACTAAAACCCATTTCCTTTGAGATTGGCAAAACCACAATGAGACATACTTCACAGCTACTAGGTGTCTATAATTAAAAAACAGACAATAATAAGTGTTGACAAGGATACAGAGAAACTGGAACTCTCGTACCTTGCTGGTAAGAATATAAATGGGGCACCCATTTTGGAAAACAGTCTGTCAGTTTCTCAAAAAGTTAAACGTAGAGCTGCCACATGACCCAGCAATTCCATGCCTAGATATGTGCCCAAGAGAATTGGAAATATACGTCCATACAAAAACGTATGCACAAATGTTCACTGCAGCATCACTCATGATAGCCACAAAGTGGAAATCACCCAAATGTCCATTAACTGATAAATAGGTAAAAAATGTGGTATATCCATACAACAGAGTATTATTTAGCCATAAAAAGGAATAAAGTACCATGCTATATAATAAATGACAATATGATAATTGAAAGAAGCCAGATCTAAAGGACCACACATAGTATGATTCTATTTATATGAAATGTCCAAAATAGGCAAGTCCACAAAGTCAGAAAGTAGATCAGTGGTTGCCAGGGGCTGGGGGAAGGGGAAGTAAGTAGTGGCAGCTGATGAACGATTTCTTTTGGGGGTGATGAAAATATTCTGAAATTAGGTAGTGATGTTGATTGTATCATTTTATGAATATGCTAAAAAAAAAACCCCACTGAATTGCACACTTTAAAAGCGTGAACTTTATAGTACGTGAATTATGTCTCAATAAAAATTTTTTTAATTCTAAAAAATTTAAATTTAAAAATTTAAAAGGGGCCAGGCATGGTTGGCTGCTGCCTGTAATCCTAGCACTTTGGGAATAGTATCATTGCAACACATAATCAATATAAAATTGTTAAGATAGTTTCCATTCTTTTTTTCCCTGCTAAGTCTTTGAAATCCAGTGTGAATTTTCCAGTCACAGCCCATGTGAACTCACAACGGCCACATTTCAACACAGCCAACGGCACGGCTGAGCGAGGGCGGTTGTCACTTCCCATGTGGGCCAGGTCTATTCCATTTGTGATGAGCAAAAAAAAACCCTAAATGATACAGGGCCTGTGTGATGGGTTCCAGTGCCACTGGGGAGAGGCAAGCGGGAGACCGAAGCCTCTTCCATGGCAAGGCGTGGGGAGAAGGACCTCGACGGGGGGAGAAGGCGGCAAGTGTGAGGTGGGCAGAGAAGCCAGGCGAGTGAGTCTCGGAGGGCGAAGGCTGGGAAGGAGCCAGGGCGCCAGGATTCCACCGGGCACAAGTGATTCCTGCCAGCTGTTCCCTGGGGTCTACCGGAGGGCAGCACAGGAGCACAGTGGCAGGAGAGCCACCTGCCGAGACAGCCACGGGACTGAGCCGCTCTGATCCTGGAACCGGGCGTACAGTGGGTGTTTCAGGAATGCCGAGTGAACAAATGCATCTCTCGTTTAAGCGGAGGTCCAAAAAGAAGGCTGGAGGGACAGATCTTTTTTTTTTTTTCTGTTAAATTATGCACGGTTTGTTGCAACGTGATGTCAAAAGAAAGTGTTCAAGACCCTCCTAGGCCACCAGCTGGGTGACCTCTTTAAGCTTCAGTTTCTTCATCTGTCAAGCAGATTAAAGCCTAACCACCCAATTCACCTTACAAGGCTGATGGGAGGATCAAGTGAGATAACGTGCGCAGAAGCGCAGCGAGCTCGACACAGATGCAAGGTGTTAGGTTCTGTCATTAATATCACTGGGCCTGGCTGAGCTGGGGCTTATTGTGGGAGGGCCCACGACAGCCGCTGAGCGCTTACCTATGTATGGGCTTGGTGTGAGTTCCCTCTTTCTCATTTTCTCGGAAGGGGAAAATTACTTTGCCCCGTGGCCAGGTGGTGTGCGGCTCTGGTTGTGGTGTGCTGCTGGTATGGAATGTCTTTGGGACTGGGCCCTCCGGAAGTAGGAGGATGAACTAGTTGACCTTCCCTGCCTGACAGCCCCCCTAGACCTGAAGTTCTCTGATGCTGGAGCCTTGGTTTCCTTTTTAAGTAGTAACAAGTCTTCCCTCCCAAGACGGAGGGAAACCAGGCACACCTGCTGCACCCACGGTGGGTGCAAACGGACGCATCCCCCCGGGGGTCACAGTGACAGGGAGGTGGGGGTCAGCCCTGCTTGGCGGATAGTCCAACATCGAGAACTTGATCTTCTAAAAGAATAACCTGTGTGGCCTCATGTTTCCCGGGGCTGCGGAGTGTCTGCACGGTGAGCCGACCCTCGGTCCCTTCGTCCCCTGTGCCAGTGGGCCCTTTCTCTCAGAGTTTTGTTTCTGTCTGGC
Organism: Mirza zaza; assembly: GCA_008750895.1. Lineage (NCBI taxonomy): Eukaryota > Metazoa > Chordata > Mammalia > Primates > Cheirogaleidae > Mirza > Mirza zaza. The sequence goes on along the minus strand of VSMD01060113.1, from coordinate 174,626 downwards.
CGCACAGCTCAGCTGGGGGAAGAGTGTGTTAACAGTTCTATTTATCATCTGCTTGGCCGGCTCCGTCTCTCCGGGGATGGGTGCCAGAGGCCAAGGGAAGGAGCTGTGCTGAGGCTCTGGGGATCTGTTTGGGGCCTTGGAAAGTATATTTACTAGGAACCATGTAAATGTCCAAATATAGGCAAATGGGTCAACACAGCCATACAATGGACTATGATGACATCTACTGAAAATGATGTTTAGGAAGAATTTTTAGTGACATGGGAAAATGACTATAATATGATAAGCAAAAAAAAAAAAAAGAGGGGAACAAAAATTTATGTGAATATGTACGTGTGCATTAAATGGTCTCAACTACAAAAGGAAAAGTACATATAAAAGTATACACAAAAAGACTGGCAACTGCTGATATCTTTAGCTAATAAGACAAAGAATTATTGGCTATGTTCCCTTTCTTCCCCATATTTTATATATTGTCTATAATGAGCCCTACTACATTATAATCATACATTTTTTTGAAGATAGCAAATCTAGAAATAGAATGCTGATACTCTGTACACCACCGCCTACTCCTACCTTTAAGGCAACCATTACAGGGCCTGGGAATAAAACCAAAAGCCTCCCAACCTGAAGGACCCTTGCCCATTGGAACACTTGAGTCTTCAGTACCCCAGGGTCATTATTAGACATTTTCCTGGTGACTCAGAGATTAAGTTCTGCTTTTCAGTGCAGCAGAGGACATGGGACCGGTGGGTTATCACTGAGCGGCAAGTGGAGGAGGTGCTGCCATCGGGGTAGGTGAGACGATCCACCCAGGCAAAACTTGGTGTAAGCAAAATGGCCCAATGTCAGGCTTAGGCAACTAGAATTCCAGAAGACAGTTTAGAGTCTTGATGCCCTAAGGCATTCATTACATGTAATAAATTAATTTCTTTCTTGTGCATTGAGAATGGGACCAGCTATTTAGCATCTTTGGGAGTGCCGTGCTTGGACTGTGTCCTCCAAAGTTCATGTGTTGAAAACTCAACCGTCAGTACGGTGGTTTTAGGAGGTGGGGCCCAAGGGGAGGTGTCAGGTCATGGGGCACTGCTCTTATGAGTGGATAAATGCCATCATCGTGGAAGTGGGTCCCTTATAAAAGGACAAGTTTGGGCCCCTCTTGCTCTCTCTCGCTCTCCTTTGTCTTTCTGCCTTCTGCCATGGGATCATGCAGAAAGGGGGCCCTCACTAGACACTGCCCCTTGATCTTAGACTTCCCAGCCTTCAGAACCATGAGCCAAATACATTTCTGCTCATTATAAATTACCCAGTCTGTTGTATCTTGTTATAGCAGCACAGAATGGACTAAGACATGGAGAATTGAGGAAACACTCAGTTCATTTCTTTCTTTCTTTTTTTTTTAAGACAGAGTCTCACTCTTGTTGACCTGGTTAGAGGGCCGTGGCATCAGCCTCGCTCACAGCAACCTCAAACTCCTGGGCTCAAGTGATCCTCCTGCCTCAGCCTCCCAAGTAGCTGGAATTACAGGCATGCACCACCATACCTGGCTAATTTTTTCTATACATTTTTAGTTGGCCAATTAATTTCTTTCTCTTTTTAGTGGAGACAGGTTTCGCTCTTGCTCAGGCTGGTCTCGAACTCCTGAGCTCAAACAATCCTCCTGCCTCGGCCTCCCAGAGTGTTAGGATTACAGGCATGAGCCACCTTGCCCGGCCACTCAGTTCATTTCTGTAGGGCTTAATTCTCTTACAGAAGCCTGGCTGAGAAAAGCTGATCATTTGTCTACAAGGACCTAATCCCAGCTCTGCTCCTCCGTGACTCCAGCCTCACAGCTCAGGCTTCTGAAGGGCAAGTCTGCGTCTATATGGCTGCAGAACTGGTGCATCCAGACCTTGTAGGTCATCATAGACACACATCGGGCACTGGGCCTCCCACAGGGGTAGGCTCTGGAGCACCACGAGGAAGGCAGCTCCCTCTCCTGCCCTTATGTGTATGATCCAAAGGGAAATCTGCTTATATCAGGTTCTCTAGGAGAGCTGTATTACTTTTTCTAGATCTAGAGGCAAAGCTGAGGAACTTCTCCAGATATTTTAGGGAAGAATCCAAATGGTGGGAGCCGAAGGCCTCAGCTGGCTGCATACAGAGCAAATTATTGATTCTGTGGCCCTAGGGATCATAGGTAGATGTGATTGGGTCAGGCTGAAAATGTTAGCCTGTATTCTCAGATCCCTACAAAGCTGGAAAGAGAAGAGCAAGAAAAGGAAGAAAAAAAATGGAACAAGTTCAAACTGAAGGGGAAATATGGCAGTGACCTATGCCACCCATTCGGACCCCGGGGTGCACATTCTGGACTGATTTAATTGGTCATTTACAGAAACTGGGAGGGGGAGAGAATCACTACCAAATCTCCCTTCATTTGAGGAGCTGGACACAAAATCATATTTTCAAACAGTCTCAGAAGAGTATAGATAAATTGCAACTTCTATAAATCCAATCAAGTATGATAAGAATGGTGTTTGCAAACTCTTCGTCCTTTGTTCATTCAACAGGTATTTATTAAACCAGGTGCTGTTCACTGCTGGGGACATGAAGATAAATAAGAGTCAGCACTCGCCCTTGAGGAGTCTGGACAAAGCACAGAAACAGACAATGCTGAAGAGATGTGTTACTCGTATATGGTACAGGAAGTGCCAGAAGCTGCACAGAGGTGGAGCACATGACCCGAACTAGACGGGTCAGGAAAGACTTCTAGAAAAGGTATCGACTGAGCTGAGCCTTTTTTTGTTTTTGTTTTTTATGAGACAGAGTCTCACTTTGTTGCCCAGGCTAGAGTGAGTGCCGTGGCATCAGCCTAGCTTGCAGCAACCTCAAACTCCTGGGCTTAAGTGATCCTCCTGCTTCAGCCTTCCGAGTAGCTGGGACTACAGGCACGTACCACCATGCCCGGCTAATTTTTTCTATATATATATTAGTTGGCCAATTAATTTCTTTCTATTTTTTTAGTAGAGACAGGGTCTCGCTCTTGCTCAGGCTGGTTTCGAACTCCTGACCTCGAGCAATCCGCCCGCCTCGGCCTCCCAGAGTGCTAGGGTTACAGGCGTGAGCCACCGCGCCCGGCCTGAGCTGAGCCTTGTAAGAGGAAAAAGGGTTGGGGATGCCTGCCGTCCCAGTTAGAGGTGGTGGTATGTTCAGAGGCCCAAAGGAAGCCAGATAAAGCATGGCACCTTTGGAGCACCCATGGTCAAGCATAGCAAAGGGCGAAGGTCAAGGAGAAGAGTCTCAGTAGCTTGAGAGATAGGGAGTCACTAGATTGCCAAGAGCCTTCTAAGCCACGCTAAGGACTGTGAATTTGATCATGGAGGCTCTGTTGAGCAACTGAAGACTTTCATGTGGGGAGAGTCAAGATCATGATTTCATTTTAAAATAAGACACTGGCAGCTGCGAGGTGGATGGATTGCAACGGTGTGAGAAGAGAGGCAGGGAGATCAGTTAGGCGGTCATGGCATTCTTCTAGCTGATAAGTGATACGGGTGGAAGTGATAGAAGTGGAATAGGGAGGAGGGGCAGAGTTAAGAGAGATCACAGAGGTAGCATCAACGGGATCCTATCCCCAGGAAAGTCTGGAAACACTGGGACAGGGATTGGAGCAGGATAACGCCCAGGGTTATGGCCTATGCATCTGGTTGGATGGTACTTCTATTTACCAGAGTGTGGAATGTAGGAGGGAGAGCAGGTTTAGGGGTGGCACGGGGTGACGATGATTAATTTATTTTCAGACTAGTTGAATTCGAGACACTTGAGGTGTCCAAGAGGCAGCTGAATGATCTAGAACTCAAAACAGAGATCTAGGCCAGAGATAGAGATAGGGCATTTGGGTGCTAGCTGACTCCATGGAGTTGGATGAAGGTCCCTGTGAAGGCTGCATAGGAAGGACAGAGCCCTGGGGAACAAATAAATATGTAGGCATCACAGGAAGAGTTGCTCCCAGAGGAGACCAGAAAGGAATAGCTAGAGAGATAAAAGGAAAACCAGGCAATGTGGCATCTTGGCACCAAGGGAAATGAGTGTTTTAAGAATAAGAGAGTGGGCTGGGCGCGGTGGCTCACGCCTGTAATCCTAGCACTCCAGGAGGCCGAGGCAGGCAGATCATTCAAGGTCAGGAGTTTGAGACCAGCCTGAGCAAGAGCGAAACCCTGTCTCTACTAAAAATAGAAAGAAATGAATTGGCCAACTAAAAAGTATATAGAAAAAATTAGCTGGGCATGGTGGCGCCTGCCTGTAGTCCCAGCTACTCGGGAGGCTGAGGCAGGAGGATCGCTTGAGCCCACGAGTTTGAGGTTGCTGTGAGCTAGGCTGATACCACAGCACTCTAGCCCCGGTCAACAGACTGAGACTCTGTCTCAGAAAAAAAGAGTCCTAGGGTAGGGGAATCTGACCTAAGCTTTAGTGAAGTGTCCCAATCTCAACAGAGAGGGTCAGAAGGACAGCAGGTTGAATGTGCTCGAAGGAAATGACGGCATCTAGTTCTCTCAAGGATGGACTCCATTAGAGATGATGATGTTGGTTATCACTTAATTAAGTGCCTACTATTTGCAATGCACTATGTTAGACCTTCTTAAAACTTTCGTATCCGATCCTCATAGAGACCTACAAGCTAAGTAGTACCATCTCTATTTACAAATGAAGAAATTCAAGTTCACCTCTATTCAAGTTCATCTCTATTTACAAATGAAGAAATTCAAGTGCATTCTCTAGGACCTAGCAATTCCATTCTAGGGTACATACCCAACAGAAATGAAGTCAGAAATGTACCCAAACATGTACAAAAATGTTCATAGCAGCATTTTTTTGTAATGTCCCCAGACTGGAAACAACCCAAATGTCCATCACAGTGAAATGGAGAAATAAACGGTGGTATATTCATATAGTCACACAATGGAATACTATAGAGCAATGAAGGCATTAAAAATGCTGGCCGGGCGCGGTGGCTCACGCCTGTAATCCTAGCAGTCTGGGAGGCCAAGGCGAGCGGATTGCTCCAGGTCAGGAGTTCGAAACCAGCCTGAGCAAGAGTGAGACCCCGTCTCTACTATAAATAGAAAGAAATTAATTGGCCAACTAATATATATATAAAAAAAATTAGCCGGGCATGGTGGTGCATGCCTGTAGTCCCAGCCACTCGGGAGGCTGAGGCAGGAGGATCGCTTGAGCCCAGCAGTCTGAGGTTGCTGTGAGCTAGGCTGACACCACAGCACTCACTCTAGCCTGGGCAACAAAGCGAGACTCTGTCTCAAAAATGCTACAAGCAACAGCATGGGTGAGTCTCACAAACTTAAAGAATACATACTGTACGAGTGTATATGTACAAAGTTTAAAAACGGGCAAGACTGGCTTTGGGGTTGGAAGTCAGGAGAGGGCCTGTGTCACCTCTGAGGAGGAAGCTTGGCGGAGGGGGGAGTATGACATGCCTCTTTGCTTCGTGATAATTCACGCATCTCTATGCTTATGTTCGGTGCACATTTCTGTGTGCACTTTAAATGTCAATAAAACATGTATTAGAAAAAAAGTGAAGTACAAATGAAATGCAGACATTAAAGAATAAAAAGAAAAGAAAGCGAAGCTTATAAAAGCCAAGTGCCTGCTGAGGCCACACAGCTGGTAACCGTCAAGCTGGGAATCAGCCCCGGGTCCCCTGGTTTCACTAGCAGATCCAGTGCTTGTCCCACCACGCCAGCTGTCAGTCGTGTGCTGGGAAGGGACTCGTGTGCTTCCTCCTTCTCCTTGGGCATGGGTGGCCTTGGGGACAGAAGATCGATGCTCTAGAGGTGAAAATCTACTGGCTTTTCAAGCGGCTCCGGCAGCTGGCTGTTGTCTGTTGGCTGTCCGCACGCCAGATCTTGCATCCGGAAGTGTCTGCATGTTTTCCCTGCCCTCACTCAGGGAGCACTGTGCATTTTTCCTGTGACCTGAGGCTTAACCTCTGATTATTGTCACAGCCTCCTAGGTTTCTCCTCCCTTCAATCCAGCCTATCTGTGGCCACCAGCGTTGTCCTCCCAGAGCAGCACCTTGCACGTGTCAACACGTAAGACATCAACCTCATCTTCGCCCCCCACATTTATCATGCCGCCGGCATCCTCCCCACTGGCCGCCTCCCCCAATCCCAAAGACCACCGCCCGCTGCTAAGGCCGGCCCGGCAACTCCAGCGCGTGCCATCCCTTCTTGCCTCCCTTCAAAGTTGCCCTCTCTACCGAATCACCCCCATCAGCATATGAACATGCTATAATACTCCGCGTCTTAAAATAAATTCTGCCTTGATTCCACATTTACCTCCAACTGCCACCCTACTTTTTTGCTTCCCACCAGAACAAAACTCTGAGAAAAAAAAGAGACTTGTCGAGACTCTATCTCCAATCCTTACCCACTATTCTGTCTTTTGAGTCCACTCTCCAGCACAGTGAAATCAGTCTTGCCAAGCTTCCAGTGACTTCCACTTGCCAGCACTATGGCTGATTCTCTGGCCCCTCTTATTAAACCTCGCGGCAAGAATGGACATGGTAGAGTGCTCTCTCCTCTTCACAGCCCTTTTATCACTCGATTTTGTGAAGCCACTCTGAGTGTCCTCCCACCTCTCAGTCCCTTCCCCGGCTCCTTCTCTGCCCTGCCTGAACCTGGGCAGAGTGAAGGGTCAACCTTGGCCCTCTGTTCCTCTCCATCCACGCTGACTCTCTACGTCATCTCTTCCTGGCTCATGGCTTCCAATGTCATCCGCATACGGACGACTCCCCAGTTTGATCTCCTGCCCCCTTCCCATGCAGCCCCAGACTTACGCATCTCCTGTCAGCCCAGCATTTCCTCTCGGAGGTCTAACAAGCACAACGAACTTAACTTGTTCAAATCAGAATTCTTGGGCTCCCTTATACCACTCCTGCTCTGCTTCTGCTACTCCCCATTCTAGTAAAGTAACATCAAACTCATCCAATAGCTCAGGCAGGGCTGGTCACTCCAACTCCTTTCTTTCCCCCAGTCCATCAGCCAGTCCTTTCTGCCTGTCTGTGTGACCTTTAAAAAGTATTTCCTTTTTTTTTAGAAACAGGGCCTCTGGCCAGGGTCAGTAGCTCAGTGGCTCACGCCTGTAATCCTAACACTTTGGGAGGCCGAGGTGGGAAGATTGCTTAAGACCAGGTGTTTGAGACCAGCCTAAGCAAGAGTGAGACCCCCCCTCTTCTTTACAAAAAATGGAAAAATTAGGCAGGCATGGTGGCATGCACCTGCAGTCCCAGCTACTCGGGAGGCTGAGGCAGGAGGATCACTGGAGCCCAGGAGTTTGAGACTGCAGTGAGCTATGATGACACCACTGCACCCTAGCTCAGGGTGACAGAGCGAGGCTCTGTCTCAAAAAATAATAATAATAATAATAAAAACAGGGTCTCACTTGTCACCAGGCTGGAGTGCAGTGGCTGAATCAGAGCTCACTAAGCCTTAAACTCCTGGGCTCAAGCAATCCTCCCACCTCAGCCTCCTGAGTAGCTGGGACTACAGGCATGCGCCACTGCACTCGGCTAATTTTTTAAAAAATATTTATTAGACATAGGGTCTCACTATGTTGCCCAGGCTGGTCTTGAATTCCTGGCCTCAAGTGATCCTCCAGCTTTGGCCTCCCAAGGCACTAGGATTACAGGATTGAGCCTCCCGTGCCCAACCCTTAAAGTATTTCCTGAATCTAATCAGAAACCATCCTTGAGTTCTCACCTACGTGGCTGCAACACTCTCCTAACCAGTCTCCTTCCTCTTGCACTCTTGCCCTCCTGTGGTCCATTTATCTGGAAGTTGGCAGAATGAGCCTTTAAAAATATACATCAGATCACAACTCTCCTTTGCTCAGAACTCGCCCATGACTTCTCACGGCACTGGGAATTAAAATCCAAACTCCCTCTGCCGCCCTAAAAGGCCCTGCATCATCTGAGCCCTGCTCACTTCTAGGACCTTATCTCCCGCAGCCTTCCTCCCGCTCGCCTTGCTCCGGCTGCACTGGCCCGGCTTCTCCCCGACACGCCAACCCTGCTCCCGCCCCAGGGCCTTCGCGTCCGCTGCTCCCTCGGCTTGGAAAGGTGGCCCCCAGGCCTTCCCATGGCTGGCTCCTCTGGCCTACTCCCAGCTCTGCTCAAATGTCACCTCTTCGTCGGTAAAGACCCTGACCACCCTGCCGGAAATGGTCCGCACCACTACGGTCAGTCACAGGCTCTTTCCTTAAACAGCACTATTCTTCTTTATAACATATACATGCCACGTGTGTATCTGCTCTGTGTGATCTACATGCACATGCACGTATAGGTGCCGTCTGTCTCACCCAGCTCTGCACAGTCTCCATGAGGGCAAAGGCCTTGTCTGTCTTTTTTTTTTTTTTTGACAGAGTCTCACTTTGTTGCCCAGGCTAGAGCGAGTGCCGTGGCGTCAGCCTCGCTCACTCCTGGGCTCAAGCAATCCTGCTGCCTCAGCCTCCAGACTAGCTGGGACTACAGGCATGCGCCACCTCCCCGGCTAATTTTTTGTATATTTTTAGTTGGTCGATTAATTTCTTTCTCTTTTTAGTAGAGACAGGGTCTCGCTCTTGCTCAGGCTGGTTTCGAACTCCTGACCTCGAGCAATCTGCGCACCTCGGCCTCCCAGAGTGCTAGGATTACAGGCATCAGCCACCGCACCCGGCCTGACCTTGTCTGTCTTATTCACTACTCTACCCTGGCGTTTAGAAAATGCCTAATAGGAGCTCACTAAGCAATTGGGGAATTAGTGATCCAATGGAGTCCTCTTTCCTCCTTGCACACACAGCATCATCGTGAATCCTGCACAGGAGGAGAAGGAAGAGACTGGGAATGGGTGGTGTAGACAGGAGGGAAGGGCAGGGAGGAGACTGACGCTCACCCGCCCTTACTCCCAGGGTTCCAGCCCGGCGCTCTGCTCGGTGCTTTCTGCAGACTATTTTGCTTAAACCTCACCACCATCCTGTGCTAGGCATCGTAATTTCCATTTTATAGATGGGAAACTCAGGCTAAGAGAGGTAAAGTGACTTGTTGGGTCATTTAGCCAGCCACAGGCAGAACAGGATTCAGATCCAGACCCAGTCGGCCTCTGAAGAGACTGTTCTGACCACTGGACTCAACACATGCTGCGCCCAGAGCTTTGCCCGGGACGCCCGCCCCAAGGTTGTCGCGCCTTTCACCTGCCTGTCTCGGAGGGCAGGGGTCCTGCCAGCCCTGCCTGTTTGATCCAGAAGTAAGGGCCAGAGAAGGGACAACCTGAAGAAGCCCATGGACACACGAGGGAAGGTGGGGGAGGGGAGGGGACAGAGGGGGGCTGTGGGAGCAGGAGCTGTTCGTAAACAGCACCCCGACACCCAGCTCGTCCTTTCTGCGGTGGACCCTGGAGACAGCTGAAGCCAAACTCCTCCCAAACAGGCTTGGCTTTCTGAGCTCATGCTGGCGCGGGAGGCTGCAGGCAAAGAGAGTCCACTGGTCTCCAAAGCTCCCCCTAGTCTCCCTTTACTCTGCCATTTTTCCAACCCAGCAACTTGGTTTGGACCCTTGAGCATGGGGCATAAAATAAATTAGGCAGAGGCTCAAAGAGATCAGGCCACGGGGGCCAGGGGCCAAGTAAATAAGCCCTGTCTTCTTCCTCCCCCCTTTCCCCTCTCCCTTTGTCATCCCTGCACTCCCACTGACAGTTTTTTTTTTAACTTCATGAGAGACTTTTTTAAAATATTGATTTAGCATCCACACAGGTGTGAGGTCTGAAGAACTCAGAGTGAGCAAAGGAGCTCTCTCTCTCATGCTGTGCCGAACGCTTCCAGTGCCTTATCCTATTTAATCCACACAACAACTTTTCAAGCTCGATGCTATCTTTCCCACTTGACAGGTGAAGTAGCTGAGCCTCCAGAAGCTGTGCTGACGAGATGGCACCGATGAAGCCTTTGGCACCAGAAGGGACTCAATAAAGCTAATGTTCTTCCTTCCTTAGGTAACTTACTCAGGTTCCCTGGATCGGTACGGGGCAGGAGCAGAACTCAAGCCCGGACCTATCTGATTCCAAACACCCACAGGCCTTCTGCCTCACCTGCTGCCCGGACGCTCACAGACCCGTGGGGAACTGATGCTCGGAAGCCAAACCACTTCTTCTTTCCTGGTTGTGCCAAATGTGCTCTCATAGACAAGAAAGGTCTGTGTGCTGTGGCTCAGGTGTTCATCCAACCTGGCAGGCACACGGACTTCAGCTTCTCTGCCCTTGAGTCCTCGTGCTTTCTGCAGTTCCTCTGTCCCTGCTGTGTGCGTATATGTGCATGTGTGCATGTGTGTGTGTGTGTGTGTGCGTGCACAGGCACGTGTATCTCTCTCCCTGTGCACTGCAGTCAGGCTTTGCACACGCCGGGTCCAGCTGTGCACACGCTGACACTGTCGGACACAGACACTCCAGAGCCTCCTGGTGAAGAGAGGGGCTGAAGGAGCCTACACAGGTTAGACCAGGACTTTGTCCTCACCTTCCTGTCCCAGCCTGGGGACCAGGAAGCCCCCAGAAACCTCGAAGCCTCCAGTCTTCCATGATGCTGGTAGCAACCTCCCCTTGGTCAGTAGGGACACATGCCCCACCCCCTAAGCATCTCAGCCCCCTCCCTCCGCCAAACCATTGCATGTCACAAGTGCTCCTTGGTCCTGCCCACGTGCCCTGCCATCCTTTTGCATTTGCCGTCCACCCAAGCTCTTACACCTGCTGTCCCAGTAAGGACAAGGCAGCACCTGGGGCAGCACTGAGGTGGGGCAGGCACCCATGCCTCACTCACTCAAAACCCTGCGAAGATTATATATACACAGAGGAAAACGTATGTGAGCAAGAACAGCGCTTAAAACAAACACCTGTGGATTCCACCACCTATTTTAAGAGACAGTCAGCTGCTCTTCCGAACTCAGGATGGAGGCCGTTTTAAACTCCAGGGGGTGGCTTGCCCAATCCTCTCTGGATGTCTGCTCTTGCCTCCCTGGGTCAACAGGCCCCCATCACCTCTCCTGCCCTCTCCAGCCTGGACTCTGGGGCTATTTTGGGTGTGCACCAGTCGGGGTTAATCTCCTTAAGCGATGAGCCGTGCTGCCCGGTGCACTGCTGACAGGCCCGGCGCTCTGCAAAGGGCATGCTGCCGGTTGGTGCTGCTGGCCTCGGGCCTTCCCCAGGAGCTGCCACTGAGGGACACTGAGCTGGGAACTGGAACTGGCGGGGGAGGGGGAGCTAGCACTGCAAGGGGGGTGGGGGGAGCAAGCACTGCAGGGGGTGGGGGTGGGGGGAGCTAGCACTGTAGGGGGAGGGGGGCTGCTGGGGCTGTGCAGGCAGTAGGAGGGGAAGGTCAGGAGGCCCTGGCTAGTGAGGTGCTCCAGGTTTGCTTCTCAAGTTTAGCTCTAGGGAGACCTTCCTCCACCCCAGCTCAGCTGCCCCTGCCCTGGCTGGGGCCAGGTGCTAATCCCCAGCCCCTGGTAACACCAGGGAGAAGGAAGGGGGAGGCAGGCTGCAGATTTTCTTTCCCACTTGGGAAGGAAAGAGAACACAGGAGTTGACCCGTTGGGATCCGGTTCCTGAAACCTGAGCCCAGGACGCGAGTTTCACTGAACTGCCGCCTGGCCCGGCTTTGTCTTCCACCTGGGCTGAAGGTGGGTTGCCAGAGGACCTGGCGGGACGACCGTGGTGCTGAGAGGTCTGAACCTTTAAAGGGAGGGAGAGAAGCCAGGGCAGTTCTTCCAAGCTCCACCTCTGGCCTCACGCTAACCTCCTGGTAACATTCATTCAACAAACAGAGCCCAGGGCCTACTGTGAGCTGGGCCCTGGGTTAGCATCTGCCCTCCAGAGTCACATGGGCTGGCAAGGGAGACAGCCAAGCAGATAATTCCAGAAATGCCAGGTCCAGAGGGGAATGCCACAGAGTGGAATGGAGGCTCAGACCTGCAGGAGTGGGCCCCAGACGGGAAGGACAAACAGGAGTTGACCTGGAGGTGAGGGGGCATATTTATGAAAGGGGTGGTAAACAGTCCAGAAGACCCCTGGAAAACTCCACCCCGCTGAGGGAGAAGCAGCCCAAGGTCCCTTCCCCAGTCCAGCCCCCTTAGCATGTAGCCAGAGCATGACTATTGGGGCTCCCCACCCCTCAAGAAAAGCCAGAGCTTAAGAGCCACGTTGGGCCTGCCTCCCACTCTTGGCTTCTTTTTTTGTTGTTTAATTTATTATGAAACATTTTAAACATATATACCTAACTTCAACAATTATCAGCTGGTGGCCCGTCTTGTTTCACCTAGATTCCTACCGAGATCATTTTAAAGCAAATTCCCAAACCCAATCAACTCTTCCCATAAACATTTCAGTATTTATGTCTCAAAGATAAGGATGCTTTCAGAAGCATGCCTACAATACCACGATCACACCTAAAAGGAATTAACAAAAATTCCTTAACACCATTCAATTTCCCGTCGAGATTTACTTTCGGTCATCGCCCTGCTTTTCATAGCTATGTTCCTACTCACAGGGGTGGGGAGATGAGCGTCTGGCCCGACCGTATCGTAGCTACTGCTCCTATGACCACGCGTGAGAGCAGGACACGGCTCTGCAACACTCGCTGGTGGCTCCACGTGTGTTTTGCGACTCTGATTAGGTTACAAATTCTAATTTTTAATAGGCCGGCATCACTATGTGGCAGAGAGGAGGAAGCACAGATCTCAAAGTCAGGCCGGCCACTTATGAGCTGTGTGACCCTGGGGCAGTTATTCAGCCTCCCTGAGACAACAGGAATAGAAATATCTGTCTCCCAAGAATTGTCAGGCTTAAATAAAAGAAAGGGTGAGCGCACTGCGGTTGGCATGCAGAAGGTTCTCAGTAAATGCTCATCTTGCTGCTCTTCCTCGAGCCCGAGAGCAACAGGCTCACAGGTTCTCCCTGTTGTGACACCTGTCAGGTCCCTCACACAGCCAGGGGACCCACCCACCGTTCTGGGTCCCTGGTGTCATGACCCTCACCCGAAGCACCCAGGCTTTGCTTGTTTACTCGGCCACTAGATGAACCCACAGGCACGGCTTGAGACAGCCCTCAGGGGACGGAGGGAAGGGAGGGGCCTGGCAGGGGTGGAGATTTGCTTTTGGCTCGCTTCGCCCATTCCTGGGTTCCTGGACCCAAAGGAATTAACTTCATAGCTGCCATTTATAGCTTGTTTATTATACGCCGAGCTCTGTGCTAAGTGCTTTACGTTATCACCCCTTTTCGTTTGCACAGCATTCTCCCGAGATGGGTACTGTCATCCCCATTTTGCAGATGAAGAAACTGAGTCTTAGTACTCCAACCAGGCTTCTCTGACACTGGAATCCAAGTGCTTTACTGCACACTCACTACTTTGCTAATGGTGCTAAAGAGGCCACTTGCTGGGGTTCACTCCTGTACCCCCAGATTCACAAAGATGGCTTCTGCCCGCTGCTCAGTAAGCACCCCGCCTTCTGCTGACGTGTGCCCTCAGACTGGGAGGAAGAGCAGGTAGACCGGAACAGCCCATCTCCACGAGGGAAAACGGTCCTAAAGGCACCTCCATGTGCCAAGGAGGTGCACACAGCACACGCCCCTCTGCTCCTCGCCTAGGGCCCTGTCTGCAGAGATAAGCTGGACATGGCAGGGGCGGGGAAGGGGGCACGGGAGGGGAGGCTGGCCACGGAATTCACTGGCCGAGGAAAAAGGCTACAGGAACGAAATTTCCAGGCACATGAGAATTCCTCACACTGCGGCCTGAACATCTTGCTGGTGATGAAGAGTGTTTTGTTTGACTTCAGCCTCAGGGGTAGCTTTCTGGGCACCAGAAGCAGCCACTGGGCATGAGGCAGTGACAGGCACGGGGCCTGGGGACAAGGAGTGAGGGACAAGTACAGCCAAAGATTTGTAGGGCTGCCAAGGCCTCTGGCTGTGTGTCGTTCCTTTCTGCATGCCTCCTGGTAGCTGTCTTGCGGTACCAGGCCCTCACAGAATGCTATCATTTTTTCCATAAATGCTTTCGTATTTATTCATCACGATTACCTTGTGCACAAGACAGAAATTCCTGAGACTCTTGTCCTCCCGCATGTTCCCCACTTCTTGGCAAAGCCTTAACCACAGGAGGCCTGGGCGGCGGGGTGGGGGTGGGGGGTAGACAGAGCTCCAGCTCCTCCCGTCCCTTTGCCTCGCTCTTCTCGGGGACTAGCAGTCAACCTAATTTCATACTCAGCCAGACAGTCCACAGAAGTTTTAGACAATATTCCCTTCATCAGTTCCTCTGTGAAAATGAGCATGTCACTGGAAGCTCTGAGCCTCAGTTTCTATAGAAGTAAAACAACAAGCATCGAGACGGAACTTTCTCTTGCAACAGTTCACAAGTAACAGATAACGTGCACGAGAGGTGGCTGAGCAGACGAGAACTAGTGCAAACAATTAGAATAGTTTTCCCACTAAACACTCTTTCCTGTGGGCAAAAGGATCCTGGAAGGTCATTCTCAATTGGAGGCCAGGGTAGTTTGCCCAAAGAAAACTCACATATGAACACAATGGTGAAAAAAAAAAAAATTCCTCCGTGCCAGCCCTGAAAAACAGAAAGCGAGTTATGCTTAGGCCCATCCTAAATGTGGGCAGAGGCTTCAATAAACATCTCTCCTTTTCCCTCCTTTGTCCCCTTCGTGAAATATCTTTATCCCCCAGCAAAATGGCCTTGCTAGCTTGTAAAAGGGAGAGTGCAACAAACAAACAAACAAACCTCTTCCCTGGGAATACAATTGAAGCTATCACATTTTGAACACACATTTCCCAGCCCACAAGGCTCCTAGCCCTGTCTCCCTTTGCTTTGGGAAACCCACCTACCCCTGCCCCTCCCCAAACAGTCCACGTGCCACAAGAGGCCCATAGAGATGGGGTCTTAGAAACGAGTCTTTCTCCCACGGGGAGGGCTTAGCTTTTTCTTTTTGGGTGGCTGGCAGGAGACTGCAATTATAATTCTATCCTTTTGCCCCTCCTCATATATGGGGTGGGATGAATGTTGAAGAAAAACAAATATATGGAGCGACTGGGATGGAGTCAACTTGACAATGAACTCTTCAAGGACACCTTCCAGCTCCCATTCTACTCACAAGCCTATTTGATTTATGGGATGGTGTGTTCCCCCAACACATCCCACTGCTGCTTATACAATAGAAATTAGGGGTAAGAGATTCGCTCTGCTAGTTTGATGCAGAATAATCGGTTCTGCAGCATTAAATCCTTTGCCAACAAGAACTTTTCTTCTAAGGAAAGAAGCATCCTGGTCCCAGAGGCAGAGTCCCCAGCCCTCCTTCCCTCCACCCTTTCCTGTACTCACATCTATGGACATCTCCCTCTGGATAAATTTCTTGGTCTCCTTTTCGCAGAAGTTGAGCATGGCTTCCCGGTTGTACATGCCCGTGGACTGTTTCTCCGTCTGGTTTCTCTGCCGCAGCCCCACGGGAACGCTCCCATCGGGGTCCACCACATCCAGCTCCTTCTCCAGCTCCTCCATCTCCTCGGGAGACAGGGTGGACAGCAGGCTGTCGATGTCGGGGTCCTCGCTCACCTGCCGGCGGTACTTGGCTACCTTGGACATCCTGGCTGAGTGGGCTGAGGCTCTTGCTGGAGGCTGCGGGAGTCCCGGGGGCAGGGAAGGGAGAGGGTGAGCTGGTCTGGCCGGAGCAGAGTGGGCTTGGGAGCAGACCCCCAGCTGCTGGAGGACTGCAGCTCCTCGGCCCTGCTGCGCTACAGGTGCTCAAGCGTTAACTGCACGCAGCAGCCTCCCCGCAGCCCAGGGCTAGTGGACCCCGCTGGTGAGCTCTCACCAGCGGCCAATAAGACACAACAACTGCCCGGCCCTGAAAGGAGAAGCCAATACCCGAGCTGGGGGCGGGTCTGCCTCGTTGTCAGAGCTGTTTGAAACTTGAGGACATTCCAGGGAATCTTGGAGCGCTGCGTGACCAAATTTAGTACAGAGCAGTTTAGCCTTTTAAAGACAAGGGGCCACGCAATGAGAAAAAGATACAAAAATGCGGAGGCTGGCAGAAGCGGATCATAGCCACGGAGAGCCCGACAAGCAGGGACCAGGCCATGGGGCTTCGTGAACCGGCCGCACCAGGCGTGTTCAAGCACATATTTCACTTCTCCATCACCGGGGGGAATGTTGCCGTGGTCAGTGTGTGGTTCTCTGACTTCTTTCTACTGTATTTGGTGATGTGCTGGGGGACTCCCAGGCCCTTATGGCCCCAGGAAAGATGCTCAGGATGAGGCTCCAATACCGCTAACCACCCCCTACCCATTCTCTTCTTCCAAGGACAACCTGAGTGCTGAGCATCCGACACTCTAGCCTCCTTTGGCCACTTAGAGAGAGAGAGAGAGAGAGAGAGAGAGAGAGAGAGAGAGAGAGAATCCTTCTCACTGTGTACCAAAACTGAAAACCAGCAGGCTGTTTGGGGAAGAGAGTAGGATCTGCAGAAGTCAGGACACTCTCAAAGGGCTGCTGTCACTTTCCATGAAACTCCGAGGCTCTTGGGAAAAGGGTTCGAACCTCCTCCAGTTCTCAAATGCCTCTTCCTCTCCTGGGGCATCTATGGACAGACCTCCTCTGGGAGCAGAGAGGAGGAGCTGGCAGGTTGCCAGCCACGTATAAATCCAGAGCACGATTTAGCGCGTCTTCAGGGAGACTGAACGCAGGGCCGTTGGGAGAGATACTATTGCAACAGGTCTGGCATGTTTCATAGAAGGGCTTTCCACTGCTCATCCATCATGCTGCCCTGCACAAGTCACAGAGACATTCAATCTCCTGCCCCCCTCCCTCCTGCCACAAAATCCCTTCTAGAAGCCCTGGTGTAACCCATCAGGGTAGGTGCTTCGATCTTTCCTGGCATCTTTCCATCCTAAGCCAGAGAGAGACAGTCACTTGATCAGCATTTGCTGAGTCCGGGGATCGTCTGGGACTAAAACCTGGCCGTGGCATTTAATGTCCACTAGCTCAGCTTTAGGTTAAGGCTGGGGAGAGGAGCGGTGCTCGCTGGCGGGACAAGAGGACAGAAGTGAGGCAGGCAGAGCTAAGAGGGACGAGAGGAGGAAGGGCTCGGGGAAGCCTGGGGGCTGTCCTGTTCAGTCAGTAGTCAAGCTGTTGGTTGGGCAGTAGGTCCATATTAATATTTATTGATTGCCTATTCTATGTCAGGCATTGTTGTAAGAACAAGGGACGTAACTAAAGATACAAAAATCAGTGTGGTCCCTGGCTTTTTGGATTTATATTCTACTGGTGAAGATATAATAGTTATTAAACAAATAATTTTAAATAATCCATCAAATAGTTAAAAGTCAGCAAAATGTCTCAAAAGAGAAGTACAGGGGCTATGGGGAAAACACGACAGGGGAAGCTGGATAGCACTGTGGTTTCACAGGAAAGAGCTTGGGCCCTTGAGGCCAATGGACCTGTGCTAGGTCCTGGTATTGCCACTCACTGGCCATGTGACTTTGGGCCAGCCACCTTCTTCTCGGAGACTTGGCTTCACCATCTGTAAAATAAAGACAACAGTCGTGCCTACCATACAAGATGGCTGTGAACATTAAACTAGGTCATTCACACGAAAACATTTAGTTGACACACCTGATTCATGGCAAACACAATATTTATCAGTAAATAAATATTATTATAATTACTCACTCTTGTCCTGTGTTCTTTTCTCCCCATCCCACCTCTCCTTTCACCTTTTCCTCTCCTTCCTTCAACAGTAACCACCCTTAGTACACACACACACACACACACACACACACACACACATACTTCTCACCTGGCTCTCACTTCATTCCTTCATTCAAGCATTTATTCAGATACTATTTTGTGTAGGTAGCACCCTGCCAGGCACTATGAGGAAAGGGATACAAAAATAATCACAACATTGTTACTTTGTTATTCTCCTAAAAATGTATACTTTAATGGGCTAAAAAATAATTACAATGCAAGGCAAAGTAAAGCAAGCCAGAGAGGTAAAGGAACTGTTAAGAGCGCACCTGAAAACACATTGATTTTGTAGGGAGATGGAGTCAGGGTGCAATAAGAAAGGATTTGAGCTAGACCATCATGGGCTTTTCCCTTGATTGTTAGTGGCACGCCTGGCGCCCCCCCCCCCCCCCCCCCCCCCCCCCCCCCCCCCCCCGCCCCGCCCCCATTCCCTCTCAGGTCAGTCCCTCTTTACTCTCATGGTAGCTGGAAAAGGCACCATCCTCTGGGGTCCCTGAGTCTGGGGCCAACCCAGCCAACCTCTAGTCCCGCAGTCAGCTGAGAGCAGCTCCCTTCCCAGCTTCCAAGGTTTCTTCTTTCTCAGGATTTTTGCAAAAATAGTCACTGCACCCCGTGGAGGAGTCAGAGCCTGAATGCAAATAGCTACCTTCAGCCCCGGGGTCAGCCCCCAGCCCATCTGGTTCCAGCACCTTCTCTTCTGGGCCCACCCTCAAAAATTAAACCCACAGCTTCCAAATTTAAAGGGCAGGACTCATGGCCTCCTAGCCAAAGGTTTCTACACATAAACCCCTGTATCTTTTCTGCCTCAGGTTTCACGATTCCAAACAGCTGGCTCTTCTGACAAGCCTTGGACTCCATCTGAAGCCTTTTGTTCCCTAGAGCCCCTGGGAGACTGCTCACAGCTCTGAAAGTCTTCCCTTGGAAGGTATCACAGCTGGGGCTGGAAGCTTTGGGAACACAGAGCCCGGGAAACACAGCCACCTCCAGCCTCTGCAACAAGAGGCCACTGCCTCACCCACTCTGTAGGGGAAAATGGTTGTCCAAGCTCAGAATCCACTTCCACCTGAAACCAATTCATCTTGGGTATCAGGCGATCCTGACTTGGCCTATTCCCCAGAGGGAAAGAAGCACTGTTGTGGCTAGAGGGATGGAGAGAGAAAAGAAGGAAAAGAGACCCCCAAGATCCAGTCAAAATATGTGGCGGGGAGGAGAATAAGGATCCAGAACCAATTTAACTAATGCCTACGTGGCTCTCAACTGGGCTGAATGGCCCCAGGAAAGTCACATTTTCAGTAATATAGGGTGGCAGTATAGTATAGCAGATAAGACTACAGGCTCTGGAGTCAAATGACATGGGCTCAAATCTAAGATGTGTGACCTTAGGTACGTTATTTAACTTCTCTAAGCCTTAGGAAATGGAAAATGAAGATATCAAAATATCTACAAGCTGGACTCAGTGATGTGCACTTGTAGTCCCAGCTACCTGAGAGGCTAAGGGAGGAATATTGCTAGAGCCCAGGAATTCGAGTCCAACCTGGACAAAATAGCGAGACCCTGAAACTTAAAAAAGAAAAAAGCATCTACCTAGAAACAAAAATGCCTAACTCACAGTTATAGAACTAAGTATATTAAATAAGATAATGCATACAAAGTGCTAACAGCACCAGATACATTGTAAGCACTCAATAATGCTTGCTTAAATATAATAATTTAACTAGCTAAATTATTAATAGCTAAACTATTATATTTAAAGATAAAGATCAATAGAGGTTCTGCCATAGGCAGGGGCCAAAGTATGTGAGACCACAAAAGAGACAAATTTTCACACTGGTTATCTTCTTTTGGGGGATGCAGAAAGTTTCCCTAGAAGAAAGCTGCAGGCTTTGTCTCTGGAAGCAAGCCCCTGGCCCGACACTCCTGAGATGAGCAGAGGAGAGCTTGAGACAGAACGCAGGCCAGACTAATGTGTTCCTGAGAGGAGAGCAGGAGGAGAGAAAGGGTGGTAGCAAAAAGACAAGAGATTACCTGCCTCACCTCCATTCTGGCCAGGGTGAAACCCCCCTGCCCACCAAATCAGCCCCAGTCACAGACTAGAACCCCAAACCCAATAGGAACCTGTGATCCAATCCTTAACTATCCATGCCAATCTGAGTTTTGAGGTGACTTGGACCAGGCAGGATGGGGAGTTTGGAGCCACATACATAGCCTGTGACTTCCTCGTGGCTGGAAACCTCTGGCTCAATGAAACTCAATCTACTGAGGTCCAGCAGCCTCTGAGTTGGCATATATCTGCCCCAGGAGGGGCAGATTCCGAAAATGTCCATTCCTATGTGTACCTGGACCACAAGGGGTTCCAGCAGCAGTCCCATACTGGGCCCAGAACACTAACTTTAAATAAAATATACCTTGGTATGTTGAATCACCAGTTCAGACTCCTCTCACTTTTATGGTGGGTTTTCTCTCAAGGATTTCCACTGCTTTCTTCTATCCTGCCTTTGTATCGTGGACCAGTCCTTCAGGTAGGGCCACCACAGTCCCCTAGACTTCTTTAAGACTCACTAGGGAAAAATTATATTACTGATCTCTTTTCTTTGAACCCTTTTTTAAAAGTTTCTTCACTCAGCACCCTGGAACCAAATGGAGGTGGGTATTTTTGAGGAGGGGTGACATCTTCCTCCCCTAGCCAACAAAGGCTAAATCCTGGGCCTCGCCCAGCCTAACCTATCCTGTTATCTGTTGCAGTTAAAAGAGAGAAGAGAGCGAGAAGTCTAAGAATGCCTGTGGCCCCTTGAGCAAAGCTTCCCAGGACAGTAAACTTTCAGATAGGGACTCTAGGAACGAAATGAGCTAAGTAATCACACCCAGATTCTGGACTTCAGCTTTGTAAACTCAGAAACTCAGTATCACTGTGATGGTTAATTTTATGTGTCAACTTGAGTGGGCCATCAGGTGCCCAGATTAAACATTGTTTCTTCATCTGTGTGGGAGGGTGTTTCCAGATGAGACTAGCATTTAAATTGGTGGACTCAGTAAAGTAGATTTCCCTCCCCAAAGTGGGTAGGCATCACCCAATCCATTGAAGGCCTGAATGAAAGAGCAAAAGGCAGAGGAAGGAGGAATTTGCCCCTTTTCCTGCCTCACTGGTGAGTTGGGATATTTCATCTCGTCTTTTCCTGCCCTGGAACTGGGATTTGTATCATCGGCTCCCCTGGTTCTTGGGCTTTTGGACTTGGACTGAATTATACCACTGGCTTTCCTGGGTATCCAGCTTGTAAACACAGATCATGGGACTTCTCAACCTCCATAATCACGTGAGACAGTTCCTCATAATAAATCTCCTAATATACATACGACCTATTGATTCTGTTGTTTTGGAGAACCCTGACTATTCCTGGTGATTGAGTAAAAAAAACAATCAGCCTCACAAGAGGCAGATGGATAAACCAGTGTTAACTACCAAGAGGAGAAGAATACTTATGAGCACAGGTCAGGGCATTCTCTCCTGTAGGGAAATCTATTCAGAAGCCAAATAATGATTAGAAGACTGCATAATGAATATGGAACAAGAGCAAAGGGAGGTAGCTAAAGCTAAGGGATATTACATCTGGGCCCTGGTGAAACCTGAAAAAATATCCTTGCCCCATGAGGCATAAATCTCTAGTTACTGAAATATTTATGTCCCTTAGGTCTGGGGTGCTGACTAAACATCAGGTTCTTGCTGAGTTCCTCCTTTGAGGCTTCATGTTACTCCTCTCCCACAGTCTCTCTTCATCTTGTACAATTAATTATATTTAAGTGTTCTTCATTACAGTCACATTCCAAACAGGCCTTCTCGAACTTATACATCCAGATCAGACAACTAGTTTGAACTGTCCTCACATAGAAGACATATTTACTGATAATCTTTAGTTCTATGGGGAGTTCAATTCATCTGTTTACCTCATTTCCAAGCTTTTGGAGGGAACTTCACTCTTCTTTGTAGTCTTCTATTATTTATTACACTGACTTTTTAAATATGTACATTTTAAAAATTTATTTTGCTTAGAGACAGGGTCTGGCTCTGTCCTGCAGGCTGGGGTGCAATAGCACTATCACAGCTCACCGTAGCCTCAAACTCCTGGGCTCAGGCGAATCTACAGGTGCATGACATCAGCCCAGCTATTTTTTTTTTTTTTTTTTTTTAATTCTCTGTAGAGGTGGGGTTTCTCTGCCATGTTGCTCAGGCTAGTCTGCAATCCTCCTACCTCAGCCTCCCAAGGCGCTGGGATTACAGGCGTGAGCCACCGCACCTGAGCTGTGTTTCATAGTCGATTGCAAAAGTACAGAATGGAGAGGAGCACCTTTAACAGCCATCACATGATTGAGGTTCTTTTTTTGGTTTGGTTTTCTTTTGTGCTTTGTCCCCGCCCCTTTAGTCTATTGAACATCCCTCACCCCTTCGGGTGATGTGATCCTGCCATCTGTGTCCCGCAAACCGAGGGCTCCAAATTTTGGGGGCACGGCACTACAAATGGCCCAAATAGTTCCATTTCACAAACAGTGAGCATCTACTACATCCCAGGCACTGTGATCATTATAAAGGACTGAGGCATCGTCCGTCCCCAAAGGAGCTACGTGTAGTTGGTAAGATGTTCACAATCCATAACGAATTAGATAGCATTAATTCACAGTCGACAGCAGAAGTACTAAAAAAAAAAGGAAATGTACTCAGGAAGTCTGAAGAATCCTAGCGGAATAATATCAGGTTCATCCCAGGCCACAGAACTTGTAGTTACAAGGTAAGGAACTCTCTGTCATTCGCAGCTTCCGGTACACACAGCCTAGACGCCAGGCCTTCGAGGACGTGGGCAGAATGCCCCACCCACAACTACCAGGGGGTGCCGGCTCCCATTGGCTGCGAGGGGAAACAATGGCCCAATCCCCATAGACGTCAACGCCCTCCTCTCGGGATCACTTCCGCTGCTGGGGTCAGGCCCCGCCCAGCTTGCCCGGCATCCCTTGCGCCGCGGGAGTCAAGATGGAGGAGTATGCTCGAGAACCTTGGTGAGCCTCCTCCGCTGCCTTCTGTCCGCCGCCCTCGTTCTCCCCTGTCTAGTCTCCCGAGGCGCGAGCGATACTCAGCCGCAGGCTCGTCAGCTTGGGCCTGGTAACCGTGGGCAGTGCAGACTCGAGCGGCCGGTCGGCTTCTCAGCCCTGTACCCCACCCGTGTCCACTCGGCCTCGCGAGCCTCGCCGCCCACAACCCAGCACTCGTGCGACCTTGCGGTGGATGAGGAGGGGGTTCAGGCTTGGGTTTAATGGAGCCTCGGAACCTCCTCCCGGCGCAGGGCACAGTTGGCCTCGTGCGGGGTCCGTTGTCCTCTCTGCCCGCGGAGGTGACCTTGGACGCGTTCCTGCGCCTCTCCTTGCTCAGTTCCTGTGCTGAGGAAAGGAAGATAGGTCTCTCAGAGAGGGCTGTTCTCGGGGCCTTACTTGTATCGTGATACGTGACAGCAGGGTGAATCATTTCAAATGAGTGGAGCATAGATTTTACCCAAGAGGGTGGGATAACCTCCGTTAGGCAGGAGTCTTCTTTTCTTGCTTGGAATTATCCCACTGGAGGGGAGAGAGGGGCAAAAGTTATCTGTAATATAGGAAGAAATAGTAGCTTATGTTCTGTGAAAAGCCATCAGCTGAAATTCGTTCTTTTATTCAGCATTTAATGAGTGAGGGCTCTTTGTTAGCAGTTGGTTAGGTCCAAGGAATAAAAGCATGAATTAAATTAGGCACAAAAATAATTATAAAACGGTGTAATTGCTATCAGAGAGTAGTCCCAGATTGTCTAAGTTTAAAGTTTCTGGGGTCATAAGTGAAAAATCAAGTCTCAATATTTGGGTTAATCACTGTTTTTTATTATGTAAGAGCAAGAACCAAGGTGTGCTCAAGTTGTGAAAATGCCCAAGACTCTGAATTATTATATTACCCTCCTTAGCCCTGAAGCCTGCTTTATGCTTCCTCCCCCCAGTCCTCACCAAATGGCATACAGGATATATGTTTCAGTGCCTCCTGGCTCTTTAAACTTACCTTCTTCAAAGGCAGTTATCCCCTTCCTGGATTGTGCTCAGATCTGCAGGACTCAGCATACTATAAACTGCTGCTTGGTATGGCATAATGACAGCTTAACAGGGTGGTAAAGTGTTTAACTTTGTGGTAAAGATTTTATAAAAATAGTGAGTTTTCATTTACTAAATCAGTAGGTAGCCCTTTGCTTTCTCTTAGTAGATATGTCCTAAAGCAGTGTAGTTAGTTATCTGGTTAGTTTTATAGTCAAAACTGCTTTGATCTTTTGACTACCCTGTTGCTGTGGAAACTGTTGCATCCCTTACTGTCTTAGCAGAGAAGTTTATGGTTTATGAATGAGAAATATGATTATCTTTTTTTCCCCCTGTTCTTAGCCCCTGGCGAATTGTAGATGACTGCGGTGGGGCCTTTACAATGGGTACCATTGGTGGTGGTATCTTTCAAGCAATCAAAGGTTTTCGAAATTCTCCAGTGGTAAGTGGGTGATATTATTTTATCATCACCTGATAGATGGTTTTGGGAATATTACTTGTGGTCCCATCAGTGGGTAGAAGTGTATTATACTTCCAATATATTTTTGGCTGCTTCCTTTTGTTATAGGGAGTAAACCACAGACTACGAGGGAGTTTGACAGCTATTAAAACCAGGGCTCCACAGTTGGGAGGTGAGCAGAATTTTTTCATTTATACTCTAGATCATTTTTTTCTGTTTATTTGAAGATGGAGTGTGTTTTTTTCTTTTTAGATGATACCAGTTAGTGATTTAATATGGTCTAACAGCTTGTCATGAACTAATATCCCTGTAGGTTCTTCTTGATTTATGGTTTGTTCAGAAAGTTGAATTATTGTGTTCATTTGAAAATTTTGTCTGTGTCCTTCAGACACTTAGTGATTTTTTTTTTTTTCCTTCTCCAGAAGGAAGACAATGTGTTTAAAGTACAGGTTTGTGAGAGTCAGGAATGATAGCTTCTGAGGTAACATAAAGCTGAAGAGAATGTGATCTGAAGGATTGGGGTTTCATGAGAGAGAAACTGATCAACCCGATTGGGCTCTTCTCCAAGGTTAGCTTTTGGACATTGTACAGAGGTCAATGCAAAATTTGAAAAGATTATATCCTTTATACTTTTTAACACATTGAGTGCCACATTGGAAAAAAACTTTTTTTTCCTTGGGGCCGTGGTGTTTTATTACAAAAATAGAATAAGAACTTTGAAAACAAAATTATCCTTTCTAATTTATTGAAAGCATTTTTTATTGTTTTCTGTGCATGAGTTATATGCAACTTGAAAAATGGTTCACCTGGCTCCCAAGGTAAAGAGACGTGTGTATAGCCAGGCACGGTGGCTCACGCCTATAATTCTGGCACTCTGGGAGACTGAGGCCAGAGGATAGCTTGAGCTCAGGAGTACGAGACCAGCCTGAGCAAGAGTGAGACCATGTCTCTCCTAAAAATAGAAAAAGCTAGCCAGGCGTGGTGGTACACTCTTGTAGTCCCAACTACTTTGGAGGCTGAGACAGGAGGATTGCTTGAGCCCAGGAATCTGAGTTTGCTGTGAGCTAGGCTGATACCATGGCACTCTAGCCCAGACAACAGAGTGAGACTCTGTCTCAAAAAATAAAGAGATGTGTGCATTACAGATGCTTCACAAGGCCCTGGGCTCAAAACTAGTGTGAGTTAAATACAACTCACGTGGAAGTTAATATGTTAAACTTGGTTATTCAGAAGCTGGAAGAAGTGAGATGACAAAAAAGTTTGGAGGTTGTATTCACTTACAAAGATATAGTCAGACTGGGGAGACTATATATAAGATGTGAAAAAGACTTAACACTTCAGTTATCCTTAGTAATTTTTTGTATCAAAATAATCTCTTTGTTTTTAGCATATTTTTCTTTTGAAGACAGTAGCTAATAGCTGCCATTTATTGAGTGCTTACTTTTTGCCAAGCACTATGCTAAGTGTTTTACAACATTATCTTATTTAATTCTCACCAAAGTGAAAAAAGTTAGTACTGTTGTTACTATTTCTAAATGAAGAAATTGAGGCCCTGAAGATTGAAGTGATTTAGTTGAAGTATCTTTTTTGATTTTTCCTCCCCTCTGTAATAATTGTATACTCTGAAAAGTAAATAGTAACTAATTTTCCTTTGTTTTTATGGTTACTATGTTGTTCAAGAATGAAAATCGTATTAAAGTCACACCAAACCTTGAACCTTTAGTATATGCAGAAGCCATATAGGTTGGTTTGTTTGTTTGTTTAATTTTTAATTTTCATCTTTTTTATTTATTTTTTTCTTTTTTTTGGAAATTGCGTACTATTTCTGGACTGAACCATATAGGTTTTTACTTGGTTTTTGAGATGCTATTTCTATCACCTTAACTTCATTGAATTAAAAAACAATCAGATTGGCCGGGCGCGGTGGCTCACGCCTGTAATCCTAGCACTCTGGGAGGCCAAGGCGGGCGGATTGCTCAAGGTCAGGAGTTCAAAACCAGCCTGAGCGAGACCCCGTCTCTACTATAAAAATAGAAAGAAATTAATTGGCCAACTAATATATATATATATAAAAAAATTAGCCGGGCATGGTGGCACATGCCTGTAGTCCCAGCTACTCGGGAGGCTGAGGCAGGAGAATCGCTTGAGCCCAGGAGTTTGAGGTTGCTATGAGCTAGGCTGACGCCACGGCACTCACTCTAGCCTGGGCAACAAAGCAAGACTCTGTCTCAAAAAAAAAAAAAAAAAACAATCAGATAACTATCACTGCCAAGAGAAGCCTAAGGAGACATGATAACTAAATGAAATGTAGTGCCCTGGAACAGAAAAAGGACATAAAAACTAAGAAAATCTGAATTAAGTATGGACTTCAGTTAATAATAATGTATCAATATTGGGTCATTAGTTGTGACAAATGCCCCATGCTGATGTAGATGTTAGTAATAGGGGAAACTGGGTGTGAGATATGTGGGATCTCTGTATATTGTCTTCACAACTTGTCTAAATCTAAAATTACTGGAGCCTGGCTCAGTGGCACAGGCCTATAGTCCTAGCTCTTAAGCATGCTGAGGTGGGAGGACCACATAAGTCTAGGAGTTTGAGGCCAGCTTGGGCAACATAGCAAGACTCTGTCTCTTTTAAAAAAATAAAAATCTATAAAAGTTTATTTTTTTAAAAAGCAAGATAAAATAAAGGAAGAGTGGATGGTGGTATGAGTGAATAGGAATCATCCATTTCAAATCCTTGAGATCAGCCTCTTTTGGAAACAGTATATTGAGAAGTTCTAGTCTTGAATTCCAAAAATAGACATACACATATACAAGTACAAACATCTAAAAACGTAACACCGGCCGGGCGCAGTGGCTCATGCCTGTGACCCTAGCACTCTGGGAGGCCAAGGCAGGCGGATTGCTTGAGGTCACGAGTTCGAAACCAGCCTGAGCAAGAGCAAGACCCTGTCTCTACTATAAATAGAAAGAAATTAATTGGCCAACTAATATATATAGAAAAAACCAGCCGGACATGGTGGCGCATGCCTGTAGTCCCAGCTTACTTGGGAGGCTGAGACAGTAGGATTGCTTGACAAGCCCAAGAGTTTGAGGTTGCTGTGAGCTAGGCTGACGCCATGGCACTCACTCTAGCCTGGGCAACAAAGCGAGACTGTCTCAAAACAAAAAAAAACATAACACCAAGATTTTAATTGTCAGCATTTCTGGGGGTGGCATTTTCAATGTAATTTAGTTGAGCATTTCCAAAGGCCTTCAAATCAAGATTCAAGGACAGGCAACATGGAAAAATCACAGTTGTATCCTGAAAGGTTTTATATTTTCACAGGGGGAATAAGATAGGGTTTTGACATGTCTCTGTCATTCTTCAAGCACTTTCTTGCATTTTGGGAGAAGATGTTCCAGGCCCATTTTGTACTTTCCCTTTCCCTGTCCTAGCCATTGAGTCATCCATTTCTCCTGGTTCCTTTTAGTTGAGAATGGTATTTAGAAGCCAAACTATGGGCACTGAGTGCGTTATTATTATTACTGGGGTGTTGATATTCCCAGGCCCTCTTTGTAATAGAGCTTGAAAATATGTGTCCTGTATGTATATATAAACACACTAATTACATATGTATACACACACATATTTCTATAAATCTGTATATATTAAAAATCATGAATTCACATTGATACCTTGTAATTCCAAACCAGCCCTATGGAGTTCATTATTTTCTCTCTTTTCATATGTATACTTCCCTCCTTGCCCTGCTTGGGCTATCACACTCTGCAGCAGGGTGCCCTGGATATACTCTGGCACTCCATGCCAGGCTGCCCTTCTCTGTGAATCTCTACTCACTCTGCTCGTTCTCTGACACCCAGGGATGTTGACATCCTTCTCACCTTGCTCTGGCTCCCCACACCAGGCTACCCTTCTGTGTAGATACCCTGCTTACCCTGCTTGGACTAAACTCTCCGTTCGTATAACCTTAGCTTACTCTGGCAGTGATTCTTAGGGAATGGGGAGATTTCAGACCCATGTGAGGAAATGGGAGAGTCTTGTCTGAAGAATTTAGTGAAATAGTACTAATATACCTAGACATCATAGGTCTTTCCTAGGGCTTAGAATTACTGAGGAAAAAGAAGTGATTTATTTTTATGTAGTATGTGATAACCTAATATTGGACCAGAAATGAGGGAGCTTTTGCTATACTTCCGCTGGTACTATCTACTAGATTTAACAGATAACATGAGAACTGGGAAAGATCCAGGAGATGGGCTGGTTGAAATATTTGGTAGAACCCAGTTTATTGCTCTTGTTAACACATCGTGTTACCTGCTACCCTGAGATTTCAAGGGGTGAAGAATAAAGTGACGAGGGTTCAATTTGTGCAGCCTTGCTTTTCTTTTTCTATTTCTTTTTCTTTTGTTCTTCCTAGTCAAATGAAGCATTTAGTCTTAGTAAGTGTAATAACTCTTTTCACATGATACAGATCTTCTGTATTCATTTTAGAAGATTTGGAAAATATAGAAAGGCACAAAGGTATTAAATCATCTGTTATGTCACCCAGAAATGCTGACAATTAAAATCTTGGTGTTATATTTTTAGGTTTTGTTTGTACTTGTATGTGTGTGGGTCTTTGCTTCTTTGTTTTGTAAAATTATTTTTGTGTTTAGGTGGAGTTTAAGTGTCAAGTAATCTACTGATTTAAAGTTGTTTTTAGATTGTGCTTGAGAAATAAAGGAGGGAGGAAAGGTAGTTTCCATTCCCTCGATGTTCCATAATTCTGACTACTTATTCATTTGCCACTTGAGCATATATTGGCTTACACATGTAATATATTCCAGAGTAGCTGGATTTCTTTTGTATTAATATTTTCATCAGTGATTTTCATAGAGTAGATGCTCAGTGACACTTAATAAAGAGAGGAAAAAATAGAGGTAAGTAAAGGTATCCAAGAAAAGGAGAAGATAGGAGGAAGCAGGGTGGTTTGATTTTTGTATATTGCTGGGTAAATAGAGATGTTGTTCTGAAAGAGTGATTTGCATGTTGTTAGACATATGCAGGCTGACTATTAGTCCTGGAGTATTTCTTCTAGGCTTTGGGCCATTGCTAATTTTCCAGCTGATATAAATATAATCTGAGCTTTATTCAAAAGATAAGTATTCTGACTTTCATTCAGTGTTTATTGAAACCTGTGTTTACATGCATTTTTTTGGAGTATGAGGGTTTTGAAAATATACTGAGTGTTACATAAACTTATTTCTGACTATAACATTTTAAATATAAGATGAAATTAGCATTTGTTTGTTTCTTTTTAAAATGAAATAGGTAGCTTCGCAGTTTGGGGAGGTCTGTTTTCCATGATTGACTGTAGTATGGTTCAAGTCAGAGGAAAGGAAGATCCCTGGAACTCCATCACGAGTGGTGCCTTAACAGGAGCCATACTGGCAGCAAGAAGTAAGCAATCGTTAAAGACACAAGTAGAAGCCACACTTTATGGAAAAACTTACCTGTCTTAATTGAATGACATCTATAATATATAAAACTGACCAATGCTTAATTTGGTATAGCATGAATACACGGTATTCATGTTATTCAAATTCACTATATCAGTATATAGTGATTTGAAAAAAAGAAAGGGGATTTATTTATTTGGAACGTTTGAGAATGAGATAGCATGCGGTTCTAACCCTTATGTTACAGTAGTTAAGAACACTTTAGGTCCCAGTTCTGCCATTTGTTAGCTGCGTGACTGGGCAATTTACCAAACTTTTTGTGCTGTTGTTTCTTTATCAGTATTCTGGGATTAATAATAGTACCTGCCACGTAGGGTTGTTATAAATAAAGAGCTTAGAATCATCTTCTGTATCTTTGGAACAGAGAGCAACCCAGAATTTCTTTGGGCTTAGTGGTTTAGACCAGGGGTTCACAAACTTTTTCTGTAAAAGGCCAGAAAGTAAATATTTTAGGCTTTTGAGCAACTGTGTGGTCTTTGTGACAACTACTCAACTTCGCTGTCGTAGCATGAAAGCAGCCACAGTTATTACATAAACGAAGGAGCATGGCTGTTGTCCAGTAAAACTTGCTTTACAAGTACAGACAGTGGGCTAGGTTTGACCTATGCACCATAGTTTGTTGACTGGGTCTTGGACAGTGAGAACAAGAGTTTGGAAATGGGGGTGGGGGAGCCATATAGATAGCACTCTTCTTTACTATCTTTTACAGTAAACTAGATTTCTGTTAAAGTAATCTCTTTGTTATTAATGTCTTCAGATGGACCAGTGGCCATGGTTGGGTCAGCTGCAATGGGTGGCATTCTCCTAGCTTTAATTGAAGGAGCCGGTATCTTGTTGACAAGATTTGCCTCTGCACAGTTTCCCAATGGTGAGTCTCCTTTCTACTTAATACCATAGCACAAACGTTTTGGAATGGTTTCCAGGTGTTAAGAAAGAAGACATTTTGTCTAGTAGTTTTTGATTTCTCTACATAATGTATTAATACGGTGTGGTTTATGAGGACTATGATAATAGGCTCTGGTTCTAGTTGAAAAAGTGGACATGAATGTAATCATTTTTAACCACAAAAACAAAAATGCTTTGGTTAGATAATTTGCTGTTGATCTTTGATTATAGTTCTTAAGTGTTATTAGTGCTTATTTGCTTATTCCAAGAAATTTATGGTCTTTCTAAAGGTGCTTGGATAATGGTTTTGCAGGTGTGTAACAATAATGGTAGTCAATTAACAACTTTTTACCGTACACCTATGTGCCAGACACTGTTGTAGGTGCTGAGGATTCAGTAGTGAACAGGACAGTCCCTGCCCTCAAAGACTTAGCGTTCTAGTGAGGGAAGACAGACTAACACATTAATAGATAAACAAGATTATTTCAGATAGTGTTGTTTGTTTTGAAGAAAATAAAATAGAGTAGTAGAAAGCGACTTATGTTTGGGAGGGTCACTTTAGAGTTTATAGGAAAAGTCTCTTTGAGAAGTTGGTAATGTAATTTGTTGCTAATTGTTCCTCTTATGTGATGCATAGGAGAAAAGTTAAATTATGGGCTGAATGATCATTACATGGTTATAGAATAATATTTGGTCAGCTGTTAACTTGTGCAGTTTCTTCTATTTTTATTTTTTTGAAGAGACAGAGTCTCCCTCTATTGCCCAGGCTGTAGTGCAGTGGTACAATGATAGCTCGCTGCAACCTCCAATTCCTGGGCTCAAGCCATCCTTCTGCCTCAGCCTTCTGAGTAGCTAGAATTACAGTCATGCACCATGACGCCTAGCTAATTTTTTAAATTTTTTGTAGAGACGGGGTTTTGCTATGTTGCCCAGGGTGGTCTTGAACTCCTGGGCTGAAGTAATCCTTATGCCTCAGCCTCTCGAGTAGCTGGGATTACAGGTGTGAGCCGCCCTGCCTGGCCATTAACTTGTACAGTTTCTTGTAACCATCAAAAATTTCAGTGTCTAAGCTGGACACACACCTGTAATCCCAGCTACTTGGAAGGCTATGGCAGGAGGATCGCTTGAGCCCAGGAGTTTGAGGCCTGCCTGGACACATAACAGTTCTCTGTCTCTTTAAATTAAAAAGAAAAGAAAACAAAAAAAAAATTCAGTGTCTAAATCAAAATATCCCTTGACATTGGAAGAAAGCAGAAAGATACTGAGTGTATTACAGTAGTGAAAACATGACCTGGCATATGGGAAGAAAATACATAGAATAGTGAGATGTGTTGAAAATTATTTTTGGAGCTTGGAAAAGATTCAGCATATACTTAGGAATAGATCATACCTCCCAATTTGATTTGATTTCCCTGAGGCACCTAGCAAGAGATTCAATACCTTTTTGGCACAATTTTCAAGCGTACTTATTGTATGCCAATGGGGTGATCTAGATGACCTTGTGGACCCTCCCACCTTACATTTCTGTTTTTTCAGTCCTTATCTGTGAGTTAACACTGTGTCGTGATGATGACTTCCTAATTTTGCTTTTTAATTTGTTTTGACCAATTTATTGTGCAAGACTTCACATAAAGCATCAAAAGATTATTCCATTATTTGCAGAAATTCAGAAACGGATATAACAAACAAAACTAGTTACATTGTCTTACGGGAATTAACCTTGGTTACTTTGCTTTAGGCTTTTTCTCTTAGAGGGAATCTCCTTTTCATTAATATTAAAACTAAGCATTTATATAGAAGCAGCTTAAGAGAGGTATATTTTTAGATAAGAAGTGTGTTTCTGAAAAGCTGTATGGGGGAAATCTTTGGTGTTAATTATATTTTTCCAATGAACTTACATGAAAAATTTCTTCAAACAGTAATAAAAGATTAATTTCTTAAAACAGTGATAAAAGATTAGACAGAACTGTATCTAAATGGTAACAATGGTTATCTTTGGTTTATCTTTTTCACCCAGTATCTTTTCAGGTTTTCTATAATGAACAGATACCACTTGTATAATGAAATAAAAATATGTGATTGGAATAAAGCACTTGAAAAACGTTAGGGAATTTTACCACTGCCCTCTTTCTCTCTTCCTTCCAGATATTTTTTGGTCTACTTCAGTTTCTCTAAAGAAAAAAAAGATTGATTAGTACTGTAAAAGTCTCCCTTTTTGAAGAGCTGCGTTTTTTTCTTAGTTTACAGGCCCTTTCATGTTTTGAAAACTAAAACTGTAAGACTTTGTTCTACAGCAAGCTACAGGGTTATCTTCCCATTTCAGAGCTCATTCCTTGATTAATTGGTTATATAAATTGGATTACCAAGTTCTCTTAAAACATGACTAAGATACTTAAACTTTGTGAAAGTAATTTTAAATAGCTGCTGAAAAATATGTCAAGAGGTGGGAGAGATTCTTCCAATCTTGATATATGGCAGCTTGTTATAACAATTGCTTTAAAAACTTGAATATTGCTTCTTGCTATAATTAATCCATCTGACTTTCCTGGCATAGCATTTGAAAGCTGTTCATTCTGGAACATAACAG
Organism: Mirza zaza; assembly: GCA_008750895.1. Taxonomy (NCBI): domain Eukaryota; kingdom Metazoa; phylum Chordata; class Mammalia; order Primates; family Cheirogaleidae; genus Mirza; species Mirza zaza. The sequence continues at coordinate 141,290 of VSMD01060113.1, read as the reverse complement.
AAATCAGTCTGTCATAGATTATACCAAATTTGAAGGTTCCCCACTATGCTAATGGGAATTAAGTGGATCTATAAAGAAATTCGGGTTACAGCTGTAATATAGCACATAATTTTTTAGTTGATTGATTTACTTTCCATAGAGACTTGTTCTTTTTAATTATATAATATTCAGATGATTTTTTAAACCCTTTTTCTTATTCACAGGCCCTCAGTTTGCTGAAGATCCCTCCCAGTTGCCTTCAACACAGTTACCATCCTCACCTTTTGGAGACTATCGACAATATCAGTAGGACATCTTTCCCAGGATTTCTTTAACAGAATGAGCTGTAGTTTGAGAAGGATTTGATTTCAGAAGATCAAGTCACAATCTGTTTTTAAAACCATAGGTTTTTAAAACTATGGCCAAATAGGCTATGAAGAGACATTTAGTACTTTTTTCTATTTAAAGGAACATGGGGCAGGGGTCTTAAAAGATAATACATTTATTTATTCACACTTGAATTGCATTTGTGATCAAAATAAGTGTCTAATATCATTAAAAGAAAATATAAGTGCTTAAAAGATGAAGGACCAAAGGGCAAATAACAGCGAAACGTGATCATCATTTCCTTGAGGACTTCTCTGCCTGGTTTTGTGTGTTCTGTTATTCAAACAATAAAAAGCTCCTGGAACTTACTCTTTTTTTTAAAGATAAGTTGTAGAGTTCTGCTTTTCATGCTCGCATACTTCAAATAATGCATGTTTTATAGTTACTCCCTCATCTAACTTGAAGTGAATTATGTGTGAGAAGAATTATGCAGAGTCAACATGAATCATTTTACAGTGGAATGCTCTATGGATTGAAGGATATGGTAAAATATTTATACTCTACTTTGAAAGTAAAATATGCTGTGTCTTGTTTTTGAGGATGTTAGATATAAAACTCTTACCTTTAGGGCTGTTGTGTCTTGATTCCTGATAATCAGAAACTTTATCAGAAACAACTTGCTTCCAATATATTCAATTCTATACAAAGAATTTGTGGAGGGTACAGTGGTACTGGAAAAGTCTGATGTTCATTATGTGCTTAAAAATAAAATATGTGCTATTTTTAATGTGTTCCAAGTCCTCTGAAGCTGCTCTTCATAAAGGGTGTATTTTGGGCATTGTTTGGACCTGGAAAATGGATTAGCATTTCTGAGGAGGACATTTTCCTGATAATATTGGAAGTGACGTGTAGCTTTGTAGAAGGCAGGTATTAGTAATTCCTTATTAGCCTACATCTGTCTGAAATGGAGAGCAAATCAATGTGTGTACCATAAACACACATTTATCTTTTGGCCCAATGCCATACACATAGTAAACATTTAATTACTTATTGTGATATGATGATTTAAGGTTTTTTTTGTGATAAAATACAAGATTTTATTAAGGATTCGTGAGTGTACAATTCAGTGGCACTGAAATTGTTACAATGTTGTATCACCACTATGTATATGCAAAATGTTCTCATCATCACCAGTATAAACTCTGTACCCATTAAATAACAACTTCTCATTCTTCCCCCAACCCCTGGTAACCACAGTTCTATTTTCTCTCTGTGCATTTGCCTATTCTGGGTACCTCATATAAGTGGAATCATGTAAGATTTGTCCTGTGTTTGTCTAATTTAACTTAGCATGTGTTTTAAGGTCTATCCGTGTTGTAGCATATATCAAACTCTTTCCTTTTTATGGCTGAATAATGTTCCATTGTGTGTATATACCACATTTTGTTCATCTGTGATGGTCACTTGGGTTGTTTCTACCTTTTGGCTATTGTGAATTATGCTGCTATGAACATTGGTGTACAAGTATCTGTTTGAGTCTCTACTTTTGGTTCTTTTAGATATATATGTGGGAGTGTATAGCTGGGTCATATGGTAATTCTGTGTTTAACTTTGAGGAGCTGCTCTTTTCCCCATCGGCTGCACCATTTTATATTCCCAGCAGCAACATAAGGGTTCTAATTTCTTCATGTCCTTGCCAATATTGTGTTATTTTCTTTTTTTTGTATTATAGCCATCCTAGTAGATGTTAAATGGTATCTCAGGGTGGTTGTGATTTGCATTTCCCTAATGACTAATGATGCTGAGCTTTCATGTGCTTATTGGCCATTTGTATATCTTTTTTGGAGCCAATTTGTTTTTAAGTCTATGGCTCTCCAACTTTCAGTCATAAATATAAGGAGTTAGAAGAGCAATTCAAACTGAGAGCATGTTGAATTGCCAAGAAAATGCTTTACATTTCTTAAGGTCTCCTAAAGTCCTTTTCTTTTAAATGGTGTATCAGTTTGGAAAGTAAGATCCTTTCGTATAAATTCTGATTTTTTTTTTTTTTTTTTTTAGATAGGGTCTTGCTCTGTTGCCCTAGTCAGAGTGCAGTGGCGTAATCGTAGCTCAGTATAGCCTCAAACTCCTGGGCTCAAGTGATCCTGCTGCCTCAGCCTTCCGTGTAGCTGGGACTACAGGCTTGTGCCACCACGTCCAGCTAATTGTATTTATTTATTTATTTTCGTAGAGGCAGGTCTCGCCGTGTTGCCCATGCTGGTCTCAGTGCTCCTGGGCTCAAATGATCCTCCCACCTTGGCCTTCCAAAGTGCTAGGATTATAGGCATGAGCCACCATGCCTGGCCACAGATTCTGATTCTTTGAGGCTTGTGTATATGTTATGCTGGTATGTTTTTGCCATCTTACTGGTTAACTCTGGTGTCTTCAACTCAGCATATGTGAAGTAGTACCTGTTTACAGATGAATTTTCTGGAATTAGGGGTGGTACAAAAGAGTGGAACATTGAAAAACATAGGAAAAACAAGTTTCTTTGGAAGGACTTTAAATTTTGTCTGCCATATGCAGGACACTAGGTATAAACCCCTAGAAAAACCTTTCCAATTATGTTTCCCAGACTTCCTGCTTCTTTTAATTTTTTTTTTTTTTTAAGAAACAGGGTCTCACTGTATTGCCCAGGCTGGCCTTGAGCTAACTCCTGGGCTCAAGTGATCCTCCTACCCTCAGCTCACAGGCTCTTACCACCATGCCCAGTGACCCTCCTTGCCTCTTTCCACTTGGTTGGCAGCCTCCTTTTCCTTTATCCTATAGTCAGGACAGGCTCTGCTCTTGTGGCTTTCCACCCTTAGTGCTGGAACTTGTCTTGGAGGCATTGGTTTATACCCTGACATATCCAATCTGGAGATGGGAAGTAGAGGAAAAGAGGCAAAAGCAAACTGATCCTTTAATTTTCACTTGAAACCGTAAGTATAACACCATCTGTGGTGTTCCTGGCATAGGTGTTTATAACCTTTCAAAAGCAAACTGCTATCTCCTCTGCCCACCCCCTTTTATTTGCTGGCTCATACTTGACAGTCATCTGAGACCCAACTGAGGTGCCTCATTTGCGGTCTTCTCAGGGTGCTTGGACTGGGCCTTCCCCTGTCTTGTCACACCCAGCACAGTAGAAGAGATTGTAAGAGGTTTTTAATTTTCATTTTTCTCCCTGTCCCCCTTTTCCTAACATTGTTAGGAAACTTGTCATTACAGTTTTACAGTGAACACCTATAAAGCCCCCCCTAGATTTCACTATGTACTTTTTACAATATTATTATATACCTATTCATCTATTCCCCCTCATTTCCTACTAACATTGAATTATGAAACCCATTGATAAGTTTTCTAGGAGGTATATGTGAGTGTGGTTTTTTTTTTTTTTTTTTTTTTTAGTTTAGTAAATGAGAGGAAACAGGGTAGTCTATAATATATTTTTTAAATACTGATATGAAATATTCTAAAACTAAATTTGGTATACAGTGTAGAGCCTAGGATAAAAGGTAAAACACCCAAATTGTTTTAATTCCAAAATAAATAATTAGAGCAACAAGCAAATAAGAAGGAGCTTTTCCTTATGTCTTTCCTGCAGTAATGGAGTTAGTTTCTCAATTTCAAGGTTGAAATGCCCATCAGAGAGATCCCATCTGTTTTTCCTAGAATCTGGCACTTTGTGTGAAATTGGCAGGCACTAGTGAATTTCTGATCAGGGTTTGGAAGACGTGGGTACAGCTGCATCTGCTATTGAAGGTGCATCTGTTTTCATGTATGAAATGTCTACAAATCATGAAATCGTGATCATAGCTCCACCTTGTGGTATGTTAGTTTTAGTTAAAACTCATTGTCTAAATTCTGTTCAATCTGTTACATCATGGCTCAGCACACCACACCCAAGCTATTTTTGTAAATAACTTATGGAACACAGCCATATGTTCATACATGTATTGTCTGTGGCGTTCTTGCTATAATGGCAGAGTTGAGTCATTGTGGCAGAGACTGTGCCCACAACCCATACAGGAGAAGCAGGAGTGAATCTCAACAGTTGATGAAATTGAATTTCTTGAGTACAGGAACCACATTTTATAATAGATACTTGATAAATATTGAGTGAATGAATAAATTATAGGTAGATATGACTTTACCTAGTTCAAAAGTCTGAAGCTTTAAGAAGAGATGTATTATGAGATATTTTGGGCATGTAAATGTAATAAAAATATATTAAATATCCATGTACCCTCCCCATAGCATGAGAAATAAACATTCTTCACACGGTTGAAATTCCTTATGCATAGCTCTCTGATTTCATTCACCTATGTCCTGAATTTGGTGTTTGTCATTCCTATGTATTTGTATTTTTTATATTTATTGTTTAGTTTTGAGATAACCTTAGAGTTATAGAAAAATTGCATTAATAGTTCCCGTATACATTTCACTCATCTTCTCATTATGTTAACATCTTAAATAACTATAACCACAAGTATCAAAACTAAGACATTAGGCTAGGCGCGGTGGCTCGTGCCTGTAATCCTAGCACTCTGGGAGGCTGAGGCAGGAGGATCCCTCAAGGTCAGGAGTTTGATACCAGCCTGAGCAAGAGTGAGATCCAGTCTCTACTAAAAATAGAAAGAAATTAATTGGCCAACTAAAAATATATAGAAAAAATTAGCCTGGCATGGTGGCGCATGCCTGTAGTCCCAGCTACACGGGAGGCTGAGGCAAGAGGATCGCTCTAACCCAGGAGTTTGAGGTTGCTGTGAGCTAGGCTGATGCCATGGCACTGTAGCCTGTGCAACACAGTGAGACTAAAAAAAAAAACAAAAAAACCCGAAGACATTAGTTACATTAACTAAACTACAGACTTTATTTGGATCTCTCCACTTTTTCCTGTAATGTCCTTTTTCTGTTTCAGGACTAATGCAGGGTCCTGAATTCTGTAAATTGTCTTATCTCCTTAGTCGTCTCTACTCTGTGACTCTATTTCTGTCTTTCCTTGTCTTTTGTGACCTTGATACTTTTGAAGAATAGTAGTCTTGTTTTGAAGAAACCCTCGGTTTGGGTTTGATGTATTCTTACTATAGTTACACGTTATTGGAAAGGACACCACAGAGACAATACACTCCTCAGGTATAACTGGGGGTAGATGGTACCTATGTTTATTACTGATGATACTAACCTTGGTCACTTGGTTAAAGTGGTATCTTCTGGCTTTCTCCAGTCAATAGTAAGATCACTATTGTTTCCTTTTGTAATTAATATTGGGGGGGGGAGAAACTTTAAAACTGTGCAAATATCCTGTTTTTGCTTACACTTTTGTCCACTTAAGTTTGGTACCTGGTGCTCTAACAGATTTTCTGTTTCTCAATTCGTTCTACATGCATTAATTGGAATTCTGCTGTAAGGAAGAATCATCTCTTCCATTTATTTATTATTTTTATCAGTATGCACTCGAGTATTTCTGTTATGTGGGTGCTATAATCAAATACTGTTGTTATTTATTTGCTTGGGTTGTTCTAACTTCAGCCATTGAGAGCTCTTTCTGGATGACTCAGGATAACAGAGTGAGACTGTCTCAAAAAAAACCCCAAAACACCTCATTTTCCAGTTGATGGGTGAAAACATCATCATCATTCCTAGAAAGGCCACTTCAGCCCACGGTACAGAGGAGAAACAGGGCGTGCAGCAGGGATGTCGCTAGCTCAGTAAGCTGTACCTGCGTTACAGTAAGGGAAGGGGAAGCGACGGGCGATGGCCGGCTAAGGGCTAACCTGTGCGTGCGGCTCAGGTGCCCTGGCGCTAGCAAGGGCGGGAACAGGCCCGCCTGGGGTCGCTGGGGAAGAGCCTGGATCTGGTGTAGAATTCCGTGACGTCGTATGGGGTTTTACCGTTTGCCCAGTGCGTTAGAGGCTTTACTCGTGCGACAGATGTTATTATTTTATAGGTGAGAAAGAGGCTCGAAAAGACTCCCCTTTCTTGGGCGCTTAGCCCTAGGTGACACAGGGATCTGGAACTGGGGCCCTTCCAGTCTTGGGTCCGGCCCTCCCCGCCGCCTGCTCGGAAGACGGGGGGACGGGAAACGGCAGCGGGGAAGGGCGCCCCGCAGCGACAGCTGTGATGCCGCGGTGGCTTAACTTGGGGCCAACGTGGGCCCAGTGGTCCGTCCGCCCTCTCCCACGCCAAAGCCCGGGGTGCCCGCGGAGCGCTGGAAGGCTGGGGCTGCGGGGCGCGCGGAGGGGGCTTGTCGGGGCGGGGCTTGTCGGGGGCGGGGCTTGTCGCGGCGGGGCGGGGCTTGTCGGGGGCGGGGCGGCGCCTGTCCCCGCGGAGGGCAACGGCGCAGCGGGCGGGCATGGCGAGCTGCGAGCCGGCGGCCGGCGAGGGCGGCGGCGCGGCCGGGCGGCCGCTGCACTCGGCGCAGGCCGTGGACGTGGCCTCGGCCTCCAACTTCCGAGCCTTCGAGATGCTGCACCTGCACCTGGACCTGCGGGCCGCCTTCGGGCCGCCGGGGCCCGGCCCGGGCAGCCGGGCGCTGAGCGGCACGGCCGTGCTGGACCTGCGCTGCCTGCTGCCCGAGGGCGCCACCGAGCTGCTGCTCGACTCGCACCCGTGCCTCGAGGTGACGGCGGCGGCGCTGCGGCGGGAGCAGCCCTGCGCGGAGGAGCCGCCCGCGGAGCCGGTGGCCTTCTACACGCGGCCCTTCTCGCACTACGGCCAGGCGCTGTGCGTGGCCCTCCCGCAGCCCTGCCGCGCCGCCGAGCGCGTCCAGGTGCAGCTCACCTACCGCGTCGGGGAGGGCCCCGGGGTGAGTATGCCCGCGGCCCGGCCCCAGGCCCCGCCCGGCCGCTTCCTGCCGCCCTTCGGCCTCGGGGCCGGCACCGACCCGCCGGGAAGGGGGAAGGGAGAAACCCGTACCGCGCCGCCCGGGAGGGGCCCCCGCGCCCGCGCACGCCCCCCGCCTCCTGCCCGCACCCGCCTTCCTCCCGGCTGGCGGCGCCTCTCCCGGGCGCCCGCGGCTCGGGCCACCCCGCCGTGCGCCTCTGCCCTTGCTCCCTTCCCGCCTCTCCGCCCTGGCCTTGGGGCCTGCCTAGATCGTCCCACGTTCCCTCTCGTCGTCGCCACCGGGTCTGATTCCTTGTGTGGCTTCGGGATAACGAACTATTCCTACACTTTCACTTAACCCTGGCCCAGATTTGGGGTGTTGGTCCCTGACAATCAGTTGCTTTACTTCTGCTTCTTGGTGGCCCTGGAGAACGTTGGCTAATCAGCCCGGTGCTGACTCAGCCCTTTGTTCTGTCTGCGCTTCTAGTTCCTTATCTGAAAACAACTCCGGAGCCCTGATCGTTACTTTTGTTTCCTCCTGTGATTGGATTTGATTAACAAAATACTTTGAGTGAAAAAGAGCTGGAATTAGGATGGTCTAAACTTTTTTTTTTTTTTTGAGACAGAGTCTCACTTTGCTGCCCAGGCTAGAGTGAGTGCCGTGGCGTCAGCCTAGCTCACAGCAACCTCAAACTCCTGGGCTCAAGCGATCCTCCTGCCTCAGCCTCCCGAGTAGCTGGGACTACAGGCATGTGCCACCATGCCCGGCTAATTTTTTTTTTTTCTATATATATTTTAGTTGGTCGATTAATTTCTTTCTCTTTTTATAGTAGAGATGGGGTCTCGCTCTTGCTCAGGCTGGTCTCGAACTCCTGAGCTCAAAGGATCCGCCCACCTCGGCCTCCCAGAGAGCTAGGATTACAGGCGTGAGCCACCGCGCCGGGCCTGGTCTAAACTTTTATAACACAACACTGGCCTTCTCAGTGTTGGTTGACACTTAGATGTTTTTGGAGGGGGGAATATTGTGGCCCACACCTACCTGTTAGAGAAAATACTTCATGGAGAGCCCTTAGGCTGTGGCCGCTAGTTATTTGGAGGACAGGGTGAGTTCCAAGTTCCACAGTAAGCTGCTTGCCTGCAGTTGACATGTGCCTGTCTAGCTAGGCCCTCTCCTTTGCTCTTAGGCTGGCTCAAAGAGAGTTTCTGTTTCCACCTTTCACTACTGGGGAATGTGTGAACCTTGTGATGGAACTTGTTTAGAAAATGAAAGTCCAGCAGGGTGCGGTGGCTCACGCCTGTAATCTTAGCACTCTGGGAGGCCTAGGAAGGAGGAACACTTAAGGTCAGGAGTTCGAAACCAGCCTAAGCAAGAGTGAGACTCCATCTCTACCAAAAGTAGAAAGAAATTAACTGGCCAACTAAAAATATATAGAAAAAGTTAGCGGGGGCCGGGTGTGGTGGCTCACACCTGTAATCCTAGCACTCTGGGAGGCCGAGGCGGGCGGATTGCTCCAGGTCAGGAGTTTGAAACCAGCCTGAGCAAGAGCGAGACCCCGTCTCTAGTATAAATAGAAAGAAATTAATTGGCCAACTGATATATATAGAAAAAATTAGCTGGGCATGGTGGCACATGCCTATAGTCCCAGCTACTCAGGAGGCTGAGGCAGCAGGATTGCTTGAGCCCAGGAGTTTGAGGTTGCTGTGAGCTAGGCTGATGCCACGGCACTCTAGCCCAGGCAACAAAGTGAGACTCTGTCTCAGAAAAAAAAGAAAAATTAGCCGGGCATGGTGGCACATGCCTGTAGTCCCAGCTACTCGGGAGGCTGAGGCAGGAGGATCGCTTGAGCTGAAGAGTTTAAAGTTGCTGTGAGCTAGGCTGATGCCGCAGCACTCTAGCCTGGGCAACAGGGTGAGACTCTGTCTTAAAAAAAAAAAAAAAGGAAGTCCAAAGCACATGATGATACATCTAAGGCAAAGGAAAATTCCAGAGCCCTCTAGGGACACACAACATCTGTAAATGTGTTTGGTTGCTATTATGTACTGGTTCTAGATTTTGGGCAGGAACTAAAATAAACAGAGTGATTAACTGTTTAATTGATCAACTGTTTAATTGAACTGAAAAATTGAACCCTCCCTGTAGTTGTCCACTAAAAGTGGCACTAGAAGTTAAATATCATAACTGAATAATTTTAATTTAACACAGAGTTGCAGAGGTCTGTACTTTATAAAAGCACTGTTCTTTGCACTGTGAAGGTCTTCCTTCTTTCCTCTCTTCTCATTGCCCTCATTTCAGTGCGAGTTCTCACCCGAATTCCTGTAGGTAGCCCCTAAAGAGTATGTACTGCCAGGCCTTATTAAGATGTAAGATGTGCCAGAAACTAGTCTAAGTGCTTGAAGTAGGTTAAATTATCTTTACATAAGTGCCTAATATGATGTCTGGTACATAGGGAGTAATGTGTGACGTAAGCGTGAGCTCCTATTGCCAACTCATTTTTTTAAACTAATAGGCTTTTATTTAAAAAAAAAAAACAGAAAAATTAGCCTAGCGTGGTGGCTCACGCCTGTAATCCCAGCACTCTGGGAGGCCGAGGTGGGTGGATCGTTTGAGTTCAGGAGTTCAAGACCAGCCCGAGCAAGAGCGAGACCTTGTCTCTACTAAAAATGGAAAGAAATTAATTGGCCAACTAGAAATATATAGAAAAATTAGCCGGGCATGGTGGTGCATGCCTGTAGTCCCAGCTACTCGGGAGGCTGAGGCAGGAGGATTGCTTGAGCCCAGGAGTTTGAGGTTGCTGTAAGCTAGGCTGACACCACGGCACTCTAGCCAGGGCAACGGAGTGAGACTCTGTCTCAAAAAAAAACCAACCAAGCAAACAAACAAAAAAATTGAGCCGATAATACAGACTTCCCATATACAGCACAGTACTCCCTCACACACACACACAGTACTCCCTCACACACACACACACACACACACACACACGCGTGGGCGTACACAGTTTCCCCTATTGTTACCATTTTACATTAGTATGATACATTCGTTACAGTAGATGAACCAGTACTGATACATTGTTACTCACTGAAGTCTTAAGTAGTTTTTCAAATCTCTTTTTCTCTTCCAGGATCCCATCTAGAATACTATGTTATATTTAACAGTCATGTATCCTTAGGTTCTTCTTGGGACTGTGACAGTTCTCAAACTTTCCTTGTTTTTGATGACCTTGGCAGTTTTGAGGGGTGTTGGTCAGGTATATTGCAGGATGCCCCTCTACTGGCATTCGCTGACTTTTTTTTTTTCTCTCATGATTAGATTGGGATTATGGATTTTTGAGCAGAAATTCGCCAAGGTAAAGTGCCATTTTCATCACCTCATGTTGAGGGTGCATGGTACCGACATGATTTGTGACTGTCAGCGTTGACCTCAATCACCTAGCTCATGTAGCTCTCTCTGCTGTGGGGTTACTCTTTTCCTCCCCTCTTTCCATACTTGTTGGGACGAGACTAAATTTTTCACACACAAACAACTCAAGCAAAGGGAAACCCAACACTCCAATGTGGCTGTTTTAGGCCTCTAATAATAGGTGTCAGATACCCCTGCCTTCAGCCTTTCCTTACACCTGCCCAGGCATGCCTCCCCCTCTCTGTCTCCAGAGCCTCCCATTCATCCCAGAGCCCGCAGCCATTTCTGCCTCTCCTCTCCTGAACGTCCGCTTTCCTTTCCAGCCACCTAAAGCCTGCTGGCCTTTGAAGGCTCAGACGGAAAGTTTTACTTCCCCTGTGAAATCTTCCTGCCACAACCTAATCCTTTTCTAAATTCTAAATGTTCCTTGGTACTGACATTTTCTCCACCCCCGTTGTATCTGTGTTGGGAGTGAACCCCTTTTTGCTGTAGGCAGGAATTGAGTTTGTTGTAATCATTCAGATTTGCCCTTGGTTTTAAGGGCTAACAGAAAACAAATTAAGGATCAGGCCACTCACGCCTGTAATCCTAGCACTCTGGGAGGCTGAGGCAGGAAGATCATTTGAGCTCAGGAGTTCGAGACCAGCCTGAGCAAGAGCGAGACCCCCGTCTCTACTAAAAATAGAAAGAAATTAGCTGGACAACTAAAAATATATGGAAAAAATTAGCTGGGCATGGTGGCGCATGCCTATAGTCCCAGCTACTTGGGAGGCTGAGGCAGGAGGATCGCTCAAGCCCAGGTGTTTGAGGTTGCTGTGAGCTAGGCTGACGCCACGGCACTCTAGCCCGGCCAACACAGTGAGACTCTGTCTCAAAAAAAATAAAAATAAAAATAATGAAAAAAACCCATATAACCAATGCCTATAATATAAAATGTATTTATTCTGAGAAGGTAAATTTTAGGAATGAAGGACACATTAATCAGGTGACTCCTAGCAAGGTTCTGCTTTTTGGTGTCTTCTCTTCTCCAAGTACGGTTGCTTCTGTATTTGTTCGTTTGATGAGAAACTTCTACGGTGAGAAGAACACGGAGGAGGACAGACGACAGGGTCTGAGGCCGGGTCTGGGATTCCTGAGATGACCCATGGGGCACAGTGAGGAATGGGCTCTTGGTGGTGGCTCTGCCTTGTGAGACGGACATCATACCCTGGCTGAACTAAATACACAATAGGAGACAGCTGTCCCGTCAGAGCCAGACTGGCTGGCAGAGATTTTATGGCTTACCCGAAATTTTCCCATGCCAGCCAGCTCCTTTTTCTGGCCAGACTGAGCTCATGTAGGAGATGTTAGCTCTGAAATGTTCTTCCCTTCTCTTAGGTTTGCTGGTTGGCTCCCGAGCAGACGGCAGGAAAGAAGAAGCCCTTTGTCTACACCCAGGGCCAGGCCGTGCTAAACCGGGCCTTCTTCCCTTGCTTCGACACCCCTGCGGTGAAGTGCAAATATTCAGCTCTTGTTGAGGTAAGGGAACTAGGGATGGGTGCACCTTGGGATTGAGAACCTAATTTTAGAGCTATCAGGTCACACGTCAGTTGGTAAATTATTATATCCATCCAGTGGTACCTCTGAATAATGGCTTACTTTTAAATTCTGACTGAAATTGTATGTGGCCTTCCTCTAAATCCCGTTAGTTCGGCACAGGTTTAGTTTCTGGAAGCCTTGGTGTTCTCCAGGGTGGACTCTGGGTCGTTGCCGTGCACCAGGCGGGTTGCTGGGCGTGCTGTTCTTTGAGCTAATCGAAAGGAGAGTCTCTCCAGGCAACGCCTCCTGAGCTTCCTCTGTTGTCAGGTCCCAGATGGCTTCACAGCTGTGATGAGCGCTAGCACCTGGGAGAAGAGAGGTCCGAATAAGTTCTTCTTCCAGATGTGTCAGCCCATCCCCTCCTACCTGATAGCCCTGGCCATCGGAGACCTGGTTTCGGCTGAAGTTGGACCCAGGTAGGAAACAAAGACCCCACAGGCAAGGTTGCGTTGGCCTCGGAGGCAAGGAGGACCCTGTCACCAGTGGACCTGCTGGGGGGGCTCTGTCTGAGTCCGGAGCCGGTCTGCAGCAGAGGAGCGTGCGGCGTGATGCCGCCGTGGGCAGCACTCTTCTCCCCTCCTTCCTCCCTCCTGCCCTCCGGCCCCGGCCCTGCCGTCTGGGATGAGATCGGCGGTCCCCCGGGCCGCTGTCCTGAGATGCCTTGCGGAGTGACGCTGCCGCGTGGGCAGCATTTTGGAAGACTGATCCTGATTAGTATCTCTCAGTTCCAAATGCCCTTCTAACGACCGTGTTCTCTCTTTTACCTTTGTACCACATCTCCCCATTTTCTCTAGCACTTAATTCCTGGAAACACACAACGCTGGTGTCATTATTGCTCTCTAGAGAGGGAAAGCAGACTCTCCGTTCTGTCTGCCGCAGATGCAGGAACTTAAACCTGCGGTTACCGCGATTCCTCTGTGAAGTTAGATGGATTTAGTGGAGATAAAGGATTTTGCAAGGTTTCCTGAGAAAAAAATCTGCCCAGGAGTATTAGTTTTTCCTGGCTATCATGTCATCTGCCAGGATAGCTTACTCTCCGTGTGAGAAGATCAAAGGTCGGACAGTCAGGCTGTGACCCTTTTCCTGCCTCTGTTGCTGTTCTTAATCTCTGACCTTGCTCTCGGCTCTTGGAGGCAGTGGCATCCTGGACAAGAGGAGTTGCGAGCCTCAGCCTTCATACCTGGGCTCAGTGACAAGGCTGGTCTCGTGAGTCTTAGCTCCGCTGTACCAGATGGAATAATAGGCGAGATTCCGCTGGTATCTACTCCTAACACGTACTCAACACAATACCAGTCTTGAAAGGCAAAGCGTCCTCCCACACAGGGCTGTCTTCTTTTTTTTTTTTTTTTGAGTCAGAGTCTCACTCTGTTGCCCGGGCTAGAGTGCTGCAGCATCAGCCTAGCTCACAGCAACCTCAAACTCCTGGGCTCAAGCGATCCTCCTGCCTCAGCCTCCTGAGTAGCTGGGACTATAGGCATGTGGCACCATGCCTGGCTAATTTTTTCTATATATTTTTAGTTGGCCAATTAATTTCTTTCTATTTTTAGTAGAGATGGGGTCTCGCTCTTGCTTAGGCTGGTTTTGAACTCCTGACCTGGAGCAGTCTGCCCACCTCGGCCTCCCAGAGTGCTAGGATTACAGGCGTGAGCCACCACGCCTGGCGAGGGCTGTCTTCCTGATAGGCATTGTTGTAGATAACCAGAAGGATGTCCTCTAGGCAGTGGACAAGAAGGAACGTCTTTTCAGAGAATACCATTACTAAGGTTCTATTGGTACGAGTATGCACTATTAATAGGAAAAGGGAGAGCAATGGATTCTAAACATATTGGATAATAATTATTTTTCTGAACCCTCTGTAATAGAGTGACAACATAGTATGTTGAACTAGATGACAGACTCCATCTAACTAGTTGTGATAGCTTATTCCTTACCCTGTCCATGCCTCGTGAGTCACATCTTGATGTCTTGTGGGAGTAAGTTATGTTGGGGTGGGGTGTCTTCTGGCAAAGTAGGCTGCTGGATCCAGTCCCCATTCCCACAGAGAATCCTGGACAGAAGAAAGTTATGGGTAGGCGGGGCATGGTGGCTCACGCCTGTAATCCTACCACTCTGGGAGGCCGAGGCGGGCGATCGCTCAAGGTCAGGAGTTTGAAACCAGCCTGAGCAAGATCAAGACCCCGTCTCTACTAAAAATAGAAAGAAATTAGCTGGACAACTAAAAATATATAGAAAAAATTAGCCGGGCATGGTGGTGCATGCCTGTAGTCCCAGCTACTTGGGAGGCTAAGGCAGGAGGATTGCTCAAGCCCAGGAGTTGGAGGTTGCTGTGAGCTAGGCTGACACCACGGCACTCTAGCCCGGGCAACAGAGTGAGACTCTGTCTAAAAAAAAAAAGAAAGTCGTGCGTGGATCCCAGGAGGCCCTTTTATGTAGAGTCTCCTCTAATCCTTACACAGGCTCAATGACAATGATGTTGTGTCCGTTTTGCAGATAAGCAAACCAAGGCCCTGGTGGCATGGCTCGCACAAGGTCATGCCAACAAAACGTGAACATTCAGGTATTTGTATTATGAACCAAGTGCCCTTTGCACTGTGTGCTACTGGTGATGAGATCCCAACCTGACTGGAGCACCCTAACTTCTTCTGACAGAAACGTGCGTCCCGGGGGAAGGACCCGGGGTGACCCTGTGTAGCCGGTGTTGGTCCTTCTAGTTGTAGGGAGGTCGGGTCCACGGGGTTGACACACTGTGTTCACTTGGGTGTCCAAGCTGGGGGCGAAGCAGCTCACAAGGAACTGACTCCCTGGAGACTTTGACTCATGCGCCGTGGGCTTTTCCTTAGCCTGGTGGGCTGTCACGTCCGTCATCTTTGGTGGCTTTTCTCTGCATGTGGATGTCCCGTCTAACATGTAGGGTCGAGGGTGGCTTCAGGGTTTCTCAGCCTCCTCTACTCGGGAAGCCGCCTCCACTGCGCCAGCCAGCCAGGTGCACGGCCATGCTCGGGGGCCTAGGCACCGTCGCTGCCGTGAACTTTCAAGCGCCTCGCCCTCCTTGGTCTTCTGCCTGTGCCCTCCTGGCCTTCAGCCCTCTGATGCCTCCCGCCCACCGCGCCCTACCGCGTCTCCTCCTCCTCGTGTCCTCACACTGGGTCCCCCGCTTGGTCTGTGGCAGCCTCGGCTCCTGGCTTCTCTCCCTGGCCCAGGAGCGTGGCGGACGATCGTCTCCTACCGGTACTCCAAGCCCACTGTCTGCTGCCCTCACGTCCCAACCCTCAGTCGCATGTTATAGATCGCAATCCCCTTCCTCTGCCTCTGCGGCTGGGCGTTGGGGAGATGGGGAAAATAACGGACCTGCTCAGTGATCGCACCGTCCGCGTCCAGTTTCCTGGTGAAAAGCTGGGATGAAAGGAACGTTGCAATAGACATTCGTGCGGTTCTCAAGAAAGATGGACCCGAGGTAGTCGTCAAGCACAGGTGTGCTTTCAAGGTTGCTCGGCAGTCCTTTCACCTCTCTCCCCATCTCACTTCCCCGGAGCTGTTCTAAGACTTTATCGTGGTCTTCAGGTTTGCTGTTGAACCCCCACACCCCGCCCAAGCGCACGATCTTGTCTCCTGCTTTGCTGAGAATACTGACTTCTTTGTCAGATATGATCATGTCCGCTTTCTACGCTCTGCTCAAAAAGTCTTCTTCATCTCTCTCCATCCTTTTCTCATTAGTGACAAATGTCTTCCTGGCTGGGGATGCAGTCCCTCCCCGAGTCCTCTGGGCCGTGTTGTACCATTTGCCCCTCTGTCTTCAATCTGCAGCCTCACCTCAGCCTTGGGTGTGCTCCGGTCTCTCTTAGACTAAAACAAAGCAAGAAACAAATTCAAAACCCCAAACTCCCTTAACTCCATATTTTCTTCTAGCACCCCGGCCTCCCCTCCCTTTGGGGCAGGTTGCCTGAGTTGCGTGCACACGCCGGGCTCCCCTGCCACACCCCTGCCCCTGTCGTGCTGTTGAAACCCTGGAGGGGCCAGGCGTGGTGGCTCATGCCTGTAATCCCAGCACTATGGGAGGCCGAGGTGGGCGGATCGTTTGAGCTCAGGAGTTCGAGACCACCCTGAGCAAGAGCGAGACCCCGTCTCTACTATAAATAGAAAGAAATTAATTGACTGACTAAAAATATATATACAAAAAGAAAAAAATTATCTGGGCATGGTGGTGCATCCCTGTAGTCCCAGCTACTTGGGAGGCTGATGCAGGAGGATCGCTTGAGCCCAGGAGATTGAGGTTGCTGTGAACTAGGCTGATGCCATGGCACTCACTCTAGCCTGGGCAACAAAGTGAGACTCTGTCTCAAATAAAAAAAAGAAAGAAAAGAAAAGAAACCCTGTAGGAAGAGTGGCCACTCGCCTCAATATAGAAAACACCCTGGGTGCTATTTAATCCTCGTCTCCGTGTGCTGCTCTTTTTTCCTGCCCCTGTAGACCTTCCTCTGGCTTCCTGACACTCCCCTGTCCTGGTTCAGAGGCCTCCTACTTCGTCCTTCCTGGTCTCTCCTGGGCCCAGCCCCTTGTCTGTTGCTGTCCCAGGGTTCTGCCCATCACCCGTTCTTCTCTTCTTTGTGCTTTTCTTGGGGACGCCCACCCATTCTTGTAGGTTAACTTATTCATGTTTTCTGTGTCCTGCAGCCAGAGCGATCTCTTAAAACTAAGTCTGATAATGCACTTGTTGGTTCAAAATGCTCCCATGGCTCCAAGGTGCAGTTCTATGACGTGGCATATACGGGCCTCTCGTGTCCCACCCCCCCACCGCCTCCCCCACCCCAGCCTGGCGCTGCAGTCCTCAGTGCCCCCGGGCTCTTGGGGCTCCCTCCCGTGCACACAGTGTCCCACTGCTGTGCTTTTGCTGTCGACTCTTGGGAAGCAGGTGGCCTTCCTGTGCCTTTTCCTGCTGCTAGAATAGTTCCCGACCTTCTGCAGAGGTGGAGGGGAAGGCGCCTT
The DNA here is from genome assembly GCA_008750895.1 of Mirza zaza. NCBI lineage: Eukaryota > Metazoa > Chordata > Mammalia > Primates > Cheirogaleidae > Mirza > Mirza zaza. The sequence continues at coordinate 124,180 of VSMD01060113.1, read as the reverse complement.
CCCTCATCCTGGCATTGAACCCGCCCAGCGTTGCCACCTGTCTCTCACTCAGTGCGTCCACGTGGAGGAGCAGCTCCTCGTAGCATCCAGGAGCTCGTGGTCGGGCACGGGCTTTGGCTGCAGAAGCCCTGAGTTCTTTGTGTCTTGCATTAGACTGCATCTTCTTGCATTTTTTTTGTTTTTGTTTCCTCCTATTCACCTTTGTTTCCCCATCGTTTTATTTTTTTCTTAATTTTTAATTATTTTTTTATTTTTAGTTTTTGAGACAGAGTCTCACTCTGTCGCCCCCGGGCTAGAGTGCCGCGGCGTCAGCCTAGCTCACAGCAACCTCAAACTCCTGGGCTCAAGCGATCCTCCTGCCTCAGCCTCCCGAGTAGCTGGGACTACAGGCATGCGCCGCCATGCCCGGCTCGTTTTTTCTATTTTTAGTCGTCCACCTAATATTTTTGTTTTCTATTTTTAGTAGAGATGGGGGGGGGTCTCACGCTTTCTCAGGCTGGTCTTGAACTCCTGAGCTCAAGCAATCCTCCCGCCTCAGCCTCCCAGGGCGCTAGGATTATAGGCGTGAGCCACCTCGCCTGGCCTATTTTTTATTTTTTGAAAAAAAAAAATTTTTTTTAAGGCTGGTCAAGTGGAGCAGTGGGAGCAGAGAAGGAACAAAGGAATCTGTAACTGGTTGTGATCAATTAGTCGCAAACACCACTGCACTCGGACCAGCCTTCCCATCTTTTTATTATGAAAATTTCAAATATACAGAAAATCGAAAGGATGATGCCGTGAACGCTTGTATTCCCATCCATTTTGTCATATCAGTTTTACCCATGAGTGGATTTGCTTCTGTTGTTGCTAGACCATTTAGAAGCAGATAATTCCGTGTGCCTCTGTGAGGAATAATGACATTCTCCCTTATAACCACAATGCCATTATTGCACCTAAGATAAAAACAATTTTCTATTAACATTTATAGGTTTATCTCTTAAGGTTCCTTTCAACTCCAAAGATTCTGTTATTGCAATCCTTTCTTCCCCTGTCTCATACGTAGGTTTACTATGTAAGCCCCTCTATGGGGGGCTTTTGTATGCTGTCTTGTTTCGTCTTCACTGCAGATGAGGAAACTGAGGCTCAGAGAGGCGCAATGCCTTTTGCGAGACCGCGGTCAGTGTGGGTTCTGTAACCTCAGTGCTATGAGTTTAGACGCTGTTGCTAGAGGCGGCAGCGGCCACCCCACCAGGCTGTCCTGGGCTCCCCTTGCTCAGGTGCAGTGAGCGGTGCGGGCGATCTGGCCTTGCCTCTCTGTCTCTGCGGCGTGCGTGCCACACTGTCACGTTCGTTCGGCCCAAACAGGGGACTGAGGCCAGTTTTCTCCTACAGGTGCTTTCTGGCTCGGGTCACGGCCCTGGTCTCTAAGCGGCACTCTGCTTCCCTTGCACTCTCGTCTGCAGGAGCCGGGTGTGGGCCGAGCCCTGTCTGATCAATGCTGCCAAGGAGGAGTACAATGGGGTGATAGAAGAGTTTTTGGCAACGGGAGAGAAACTTTTCGGACCCTATGTGTGGGGAAGGTGCGTCTTTCGTTCGGCCGAGGCCCTGGTTTCCAGGCCCCCTGCTGGCGTTGCCTGTCTTCCTTCTGTCTCCCAGAGTGACAGTCCCCTAACCCTGTCAGTGAGGGAGAGGAGGACGAGAAGAGGAAGGGGTGAGCCAAGCTCCCCGTCATTGCTGAGGAGGGGACCCCAGGAGAGAGGTTCTGGAGGTGACAAAGACGTGCCTTGCAGTTCCCAAGTTTGAGACGGGGAAACACTGGGGGCCCTCGTTGGCCTGTTCTTGCTCATTGCTGGCAGTCGCCCACGCTCCGTTCCTTCCCTCTGACCTCTCCGGTCTTTAGACTCCTGAGATAAAAAGCCTCCACTTTGGTCTTTATGACCCAAGATCTTTATGAGGACCCTTTATGGCCTCAGTGAGCCAAACGTGACAGAGCTCGTAATGTGCTCACATCCTGCTCGGAAGGAGGGAGGGAAACGGAAGAGAACAAATGCCACCTGGAAAAAGGAAGTCCCAGCAGGGCAGGGAGGCCACCTGGCAGAAGGATAGAGGAGCCTGGTCTTCATTGTCAGCACCGGGCAGAAGGCGGCTCTCTGCCCGGTTAGCGAGTGCGTGTTGCAGGGCTTGGGAAAGCCGCTGCTCCGGGCAGCCAGGCAGGGTCTGCTCTGGGCAGCCAGGGCCTCTCTGTGACCCCCTGTCCTCTCGGCAGGTACGACTTGCTCTTCATGCCGCCATCCTTTCCGTTTGGAGGAATGGAGAACCCTTGTCTGACCTTTGTCACCCCCTGCCTGCTAGCCGGGGACCGCTCCTTGGCTGATGTCATCATCCATGAGATCTCCCACAGTTGGTTTGGGAACCTGGTCACCAACGCCAACTGGGGTGAATTCTGGCTCAACGAAGGCTTCACCATGTATGCCCAGAGGAGGATCTCCACCATCCTGTTCGGTGCGTGCCCGCCGTCCTCCCTAGGGTTCCGCCTCCCCTTCCTTGGCCTGTGAGGCCAGTGCAGTCTCCTTTCGGGGTTGTGGGGTACAGGTGAGTGTGAAGGGAGGAGGTGGTGCTGTAGCCTTTCAAACATTTTTATGTGTGTGTGAGTTATCAAAGCGTACATGGTTTTACAACTGGCTTCTTTTTTTTTTTTTTTTAACTTAATTAAAGTTAAACACGAATTCATTAAGTTTTCTTCTATAGCTGCATAGCGTGGATGTTTCAGTCAATCTCCAGTTGTTAGAAAGGTCGTTACCAATTTTCCATTCAAATATTTTGACAAACAGTGCATATCTCAAGATGATTTCCATAAGGATACATTCTTAGAAACATAATTTCTGGGTCTGAACATTTTAAAGTCTTTTTAGTATAAGCTGTCCATTACCTCCCAGAAAGTTTATAGTTTCATTCAGAGTATATAGTGGGGCACGGTGGCTCATGCCTGCGATCCTAGCACTTTGGGATGCCAAGGCGGGAGGATCGCTTAAGGTCAGGAGTTCGAGACCAGCCTGAGCAAGAGCGAGACCCTGTCTCTACAAAAAATAGAAAAATTATCTGGGCGTGATGGCACATGTCTATTGTCCCAGGAACTCAGGAGCCTGAGTCAAGAGGCTCTCTTTTTTTTTTTTTGAGACAGAGTCTCACTTTGTTGCCCAGGCCAGAGTGAGTGCCGTGGCGTCAGCCTCGCTCACAGCAACCTCAATCTCCTGTGCTCAAGCGATCCTCCTGCCTCAGCCTCCCGAGTAGCTGGGACTACAGGCACGCGCCACCATGCCCGGCTAACTTTTTGTATATATATTAGTTGGCCAATTAATTTCTTTCTATTTATGGTAGAGACGGGGGTCTCGCTCTTGCTCAGGCTGGTCTCGAACTCCTGACCTCGAGCAATCCGCCCGCCTCGACCTCCCAGAGCGCTGGGATGACAGACGTGAGCCACCACGCCCGGCCCAGGAGGCTCTCTTGAACCCAGGAATTGGAGGCTACAGTGAGCTGTAGTGACACCACTGCTCTCTAGCCCAGCCCAGGCAACAGAGTGAGACCCTGTCTCAAATAAGCAAATAAACAAACAAACAAGAACATCCCACAGAAAATATAGAGGATGAGCATGTTTGTAACTGTCTTAATCAGCTACTGGGGTCCTGCAAGCAGATATTATTACCCCATTGTGCAGAGGCAGAAACTGAGGCTAAGGGAGGTTAAGTCACTTGCTCAGAGTCAGAACATCTGGTATGTGGCAGAGCTGGCTGTTTCAAAAACCTAGTCCTCTTCCCCTCCACTGCTCACTCAGTCATTATTTTTAAAGGCAGAAGGAGATTTTAAAGACCTTTAAAAAATGTTGAGGGGGGGTAGGGGTGATAGTTTCTCTTGTCCAACAGGAGCAATCAGGTACAAATATTGTAGGTTTTCATAGAAGATCAAATTATTATCTAAAAACAAAACTGTGTTGATAGAAAAAGGTGACTGTCAGAGAAAAGATGTGACTCTCCCAGTCCTTGTAGCCCCTAGCAGCGGGCGGCCGGGGGCGGAGTCCGGTTCCGGGTGAGTCACCCGGTTTGCCCTCAGGTCCCCTGGACGGTCACAGGGTTTTAAGGCTTCAGGTGTCTGTCGCTGTCCTTCTCGCGACCACAAGGGGGCGGCACAGCGCGCGTGTCGACGCTTGGACGCCGGCGGCGGTAACAGCCTTTCCGGGGCTTCTGTTTGGTTCTGCCGCAGGGGCTGCTTACACCTGCCTGGAGGCGGCTACCGGGCGCGCTCTCCTGCGCCAGCACATGGACATCAGCGGCGAGGAAAACCCACTCAACAAGCTCCGAGTGAAGATCGAACCAGGTCCAGGAGGCTCTGTCTGAAACCCCCTCCCCAAACCGGGCTCGGAGCCCCACGTTAGTTCGAGCTTCATGTTGATTAGTGCCCGCTTGCAATGCAATGCCGTCTTGGGGGGGAGAGGCCTTCCGGGGCTCTCTGTAGCCCGTGCTCTGGCCTCTAGGCTGGCTAAGCCCCAGCCGTTGGAGCCAGGTAGGAGTGCTGTCCGGTTCTGCGCATTCTGCAGGTCCGTATCACCTCACAGGGCTCCTTCCCGTTCCTTTTTATCAAGTCGGACCTGCGGGTTCTATAAGGTATCACTAGCCTTATTTCATAGAGGACAGGACAGAGTGCCAGACAGGTTAAGTCACTTGTCCAAGGTCATGTCTGCAGTGGGGGCGTTACCAGAACTCAGACTCTGGGTCCAGAGCTTTTTATCTGCTAACATTCTTCTTTACTTCCACGGGTGCCTAATCTAAAAAATTCTTTTTTTTTTTTTTGAGACAGAGTCTCGCTTTGTTGCCCAGGCTAGAGTGAGTACCGTGGCGTCAGCCTAGCTCACAGCAACCTCAAACTCCTGGGCTCAAGCAATCCTCCTGCCTCAGCCTCCCGAGTAGCTGGGACTACAGGCATGCGCCACCATGCCCGGCTGATTTTTTCTATATATATTAGTTGGGCAATTAATTTCTTTCTATTTTTAGTAGAGACAGGGTCTCGCTCTTGCTCAGGCTGGTTTCGAACTCCTGAGCTCGAGCAATCCGCCCGCCTCGGCCTCCCAGAGTGCTAGGATTACAGGCGTGAGCCATGAGCCACCGTGCCCGGCCTAATCTAAAACCTTCTTGTGCAGTTTAAGCTCATATTCCTTGATGCCATTGGCTGTGAACATGAACTTCTTATAGACTGGCAATTAGTTTTAGCCTAGCACGGTTGTGAATGACACATCGCTCTGGGAGGGGAGGTTGAGCACACAGGTGGGAGCCAGTAGAGCTGGAAAAGCCCCCAAGCCTGGTGCCCAGTCCTGAGAGTTGACGGCACCTACCGTGTTTCCCCGAAAATAAGACAGGGTCTTATGTTTATTTTTCTTCAAGAAGACACCCTAGGGCTTACTTTTAGGGGATGTGTTATTTTTTTTTAAGTACGGTACAACAATCTACATTTATTCAAATACAGTTAAGTCATCTTCTTTTGGAACATCAGCATGACTCTCCAAACCCCGAATTCCATCCTGAATGTCTTGCGACTCTATTTCCGTTAGAACCATTGGCCCCAATCTCTCTTGTTGAGCCATAGAGCTCTCCTGGGGCAGATGAGAAGGGCTGCTCGTCGTCTTTCCCACGACATGCGTGGGTTGTGCAGACGCGCTGCGTAGCCACGCCACGTAGCCACGCCCATCACTAGGGCTTATTTTCGGGGTAGGGCTTATGTTGTGCAAATGCTTAGACATCCTGCCAGGGCTTATTTTGTGGGTAGGTCTTATTTTCAGGGAAACACTGTACGCAAGCGAGGCAAGTCCCAGGAGCAGGGAAACCCGTCGGTTCCTGGAGCTGCTCCCTCTGTCCTCTTACTGGGGCCATGGCGAGCGGCCCTCTAAGATCCCCTCCGGAGTGCCCAGGGGCGTGGCCAGGATGGGCCTGCAAACCTCCTTGGCCTCGCTGTCCCCGGGGAAGTGAGTTCTGGTCCCTTCCAGGGTCAGCCTGTAGAGCTGGGGCTGGAGAGGAGCAACAAAGGGCGGTGAGTTGCAGGGGCTCCAACCCTGTCTGCTCTCTCCCACCACCAGGTGTTGACCCGGACGACACGTACAACGAGACCCCCTACGAGAAAGGTTTCTGCTTCGTCTCGTACCTGGCCCACTTGGTGGGCGACCAGGATCGGTTTGACAAATTTCTCAAGGTGCGGTGGTTGCCTCTCCCGAGAGGGGAGAAGGAAGAGGGGCAGGGGGGGCGGCCGGGCCAGGGAGCCGGGGTGGAGATGGGGGCGGCGGTCGGGGCCAGGGGCTGGAAGGGGCCCCGGGTCCCTGCACAGCACTGCCCTCCCCGCAGGCCTATGTGGACGAGTTTAAGTTCAAGAGCATCATGGCCGAAGACTTTCTCGAGTTCTACCTGGAATATTTCCCCGAGCTGAAGGAAAAGAGAGTGGATTCCATTCCAGGTGAGCAGAGGAGCCGGCCCGCGGGCTTCGAGGGGGCGGTAGGTAGGGAGTTGCCCGTACGTGTGACTCACCTTAGCAAAGACCCAGCCGGGCAGGGGAACACCGGGTCACTGTCCTCCAGGGAGTGGCGCTCTGGGGAGCAAACCCAGCGTCCTGGGCTCTGTGCCGCAGAGTGACTTCTCCCGCTGCTTCTCTGCCTCACTCGGCCCCGTTCTCCCCGCCCCTGGACACACGTAGCAAGACCCTTCCCTCCGCCCAGACAGCTGTGGCCTTAGCTCCGTGGGGCGGCCCGCGTGGCCTTCTGAGTGAAGGCGAAGCCAGTGGCCGCCCGGACTCCTGGGAGAGAGCGGGCGAGTCTTGTGACGGACGGGGCAGTCCGTCAGACGCACCCTCACTGGCACCGTGAGCCTGAGTCGCCGTCGTTGGTTCGGTGGGGCTGGCGTCCTCCCATGGCAGGCGTGGGCGGGCCTCCACAGTGCCCGCGCCGTGGCGGGAGGCCCGAGTTGCAAGGTCCCGGCCCGGCACGCCGTAGCCGGCGACAGTTAATCCTCACCGAGCGCTTACTGCGCACCAGGCTTGGCGCGTGCATTTGCGCATTTAGTCCTCACGGCCGCCCGCTAGGGTAGGGCCTGTCGGTCCCCTGCCCCCCAACGTTTCACGGATAAAACGGGGGTACAGCGGCAGGCCTGTGGCCTCCCAGCTCCGCGGCGGCGGCAGGGCGGGGCAGGAGCCCAGGCGGCCGGTCCAAGAGCCCCGGCGCCTGAGCGCGGCGCTGCTCCGGCGATCGGGAGAATGCGCTCTGGAATACGGCGCCGTCCGCTTGGCTCCCACAACACAGTGTTAATTTGGCGCAAAAAAGAAAAATGCTTTCATGGTGGAAGCAGGCACGGTCCAGTCTTACCGTGAGAGCCCCTAGACAGATGTCGTTATAACCGGACCCCGGCTGGAGCCAGTAGCCGTGTGGGAAGGTGATGTGCAGTGCTGGAGAGAGTTTGCGGTGAGAGGGGCAGGCGCTCCAGGTCCCTGGGAGCCACATGGGCACGTTGACCGTGACCTGGCCAGAGGACTCGGACAGTGTCTCCTCCTACCAAACAGGGTTCGAGTTTGATCGGTGGCTGAACACCCCTGGCTGGCCCCCGCACCTCCCCGATCTCTCCCCCGGGGACTCGCTCATGAAGCCCGCCGAAGACTTGGCCCAGCTCTGGGCGGCCGAGGAGCTGGACACGAAGGCCATCGGGGCCGTGGCCATCTCGCCCTGGAAGACCTACCAGCTGGTCTACTTCCTGGACAGGATCCTCCAGAAATCCCCTCTCCCTCCCGGTAAGAGAAAGCAGGTGGTTCCTTCCGCGTGCTGAGCGGAGGGTCCTCGTGTGCACAGCTCTATCCCAGGGGCAGAGGGGGGGACCCTGAAAACGTGACATGTGCCCCTCGGTGGCTCCTAGTGGAACAGGGAGTCTGGCACTTTGCAAGGAACGTGCCGTCAAACGGGTGTGGGTCACACCGGCTGCACCTGCACGTGCCGTGCAGAACAAAACAGTATGAGGCCTGCCATCAATCGAGCCACCAGGCCCTGCAGGCAGCTCTCGTAAGCTCTTGGTGTCTGCTGAGACGTTGAGTCCTCATTGGCGCCCCACGGAGTGGGCACCACGGCCATAGTCCTAGGCAACAGACAGCGAACTTGAGGCACAAACGGGTCTCACAGCCAATAAGTGGGTGGGCTGGGGTTTGAACCCAGCCACCCACAGCTCTTACCCACCAAAGCTTTGTTGCTGCACAGTCGGAGATAGTGTTCACCAAGGGGTGCATCAACGCTAAGGCTGCGATGACTTCTAGCAGGTTGGCAGGAGAAGGAGCGGGGCGGGGTGTTCTAGGGGGGTACCTGCGTTTTGATCTGGGGGAAGAACATAGGATGATTACAAGGCAAGAGCAGAAAGTCTATGATAATATTAAGGGGCGGTGGCTCACGCCTGTAATCCCAGCACTCTGGGAGGCCGAGGCAGGCGGATTGCTCAAGGTCAGGAGTTTGAAACCAGCCTGAGCAAGAGCGAGACCCCATCTCTACTATAAATAGAAAGAAATTAATTGCCCAACTAATATATATACAAAAAATCATCCGGGCATGGCGGCACATGCCTGTAGTCCCAGCTACTCGGGAGGCTGAGGCAGGAGGATCGCTTGAGCCCAGGAGTTTGAGGTTGCTGTGAGCTAGGCTGACGCCACGGCACTCACTCTAGCCTGGGCAACAGAGTGAGACTCTGTCTCAAAAAAAAAAAAAAAAAATTAAGGGGCAGTGGGCGGAAGAGCCTCAGGAACTAAGCCAATGCGGGACTAGAACATCGCTGTCGCAGAGGATAAGAGGAGCGGAGCGGGTGGCAGGAGCCTCCTGGAGGTCTGTCCCCAGTGCTGTTGGGGGCCTGAGGGCAGATGCACAGTGTCCCCGAGAACGGGGATTCTCGCCTGCCGCTGCTGGTCACTCACGAGCCGTCTCTTTCTCTTTCCAGGGAACGTGAAGAGCCTGGGAGAGACGTACCCAAAGATCTCAAACGCCCGGAACGCGGAGCTGCGGCTGAGGTGGGGGCAGATCGTGCTCAAGAACGACCACCAGGAGGACTTCTGGAAAGTGAAGGAGTTCCTGCAGAGCCAGGTGGGTGACCCGCGCCACTGTCCCGCCCCCCACAAGCCCGCCTGGGCTGCCCCGCAGTAGCCGTGTGGCCAGAGCTGCCTCGGAGCGACTGGGGAGAGTCAGGTGACCTCCCGGAGGCCGCGGGTGCTCAGTCGGGTTGTTGGGGCGGCCGGCCGGCGGAGGCTCTGCCCCGGGACAGGGGAAGCCCATGGGCTCAGGTAGGTTTCTGCTGATCAGCTGGTGGGCCCCGCGGGGCAAGAGCTGGTCCGGGCTGACCCGAAACTGGGAAAGAAGGTAACGTGTGAGGCAGGGACGGGTCATGGGGAAAGCACAGGGTAACGGGGCCAAAGGGCGGGCCAGACGGCCGGGGAGGCAAGATGACAGGTCCCCGCTGCGGGGGAAGAAGCCTTGTGACTCGAGAGTTGAGACACCGGCCGGGTCCTACATGGCCCTGCGAGAGCCGCCCTGTCGGGGAGGGCCCGGGGCTCTCGGGGTCATCAGATTGCAGAGCGGCGGGGGCTGGCCTGGGCACACACAGCCGTGCTCGGAGTCCCTCGCCTGTGTGACGTGGGAGCCGCGTGCCTGCGTGGGGACGTTCTGAGCCTACCACCGCCCTGCTGGCTTCTGGGTCACAGGCGCCTGCGATGGAGCCGGCTTCTACCCGTGGGAATGTGACCTGCGGGCTTTCTCCTACTTAACTGCAGCCGGGCCGCATGTGGCTGGGGCTTGTGTGCCGCAGCCCCGGATACCCGCTGCTAGCTGGGTGGCTAGCCCCCCTCCCCAGGGTTAGGGTTAGGGCTAGGGGTTAGGGGTTAGAGGTTAGGGTTCGGGTTAGGTCAGGGTGTCCTACAGTGTCTCCCCGTCTCGTGTGTTCTGCTGGGTGCAGCCGTCCTTGTGTTAGCGTGGACCGGGGTGCACACTGAGATCCATCTGCGCGGGTCTGTGACCCCCATGGGGGATGTCGGAATCAGAGCACCCCTCGTGCCAGCAGGGGTCCCCACGTCCCCGTTAGCGCCTGTGGCTGCTGCTCGGGTCAGGAGGGCTGGACACCCCCACCCCCACATCCCGGGCGGGCTGCCGGGGCAGGCGTGTGAGCGCGTGTGTCTCTCGCAGGGGAAGCAGAAGTACACCCTGCCGCTGTACCACGCCATGATGGGCGGCAGCGAGGCCGCCCAGAACCTCGCCAGGGAGACCTTCGCGGCCACCGCCTCCCAGCTCCACGGCAACGTGGTCAACTACGTGCGGCAGATCGTGGAGCCGAAGGGCGGTTAGGGGCTCGCGGGCTCGGACCCTGCCTCTTCGGACTTCGCAGGCGTTCAGAGTACCCGTTTGTTCCCGAATCCCCGTTTTTCAGGCGACTTCCTGAAGTTTGTATCTGTTCCCTGGGCTTGGCACCCGTGACTCTCGGGCTCCCGCTCTGGCCCGCGAGTCCCGAGGACCTGCCCCCAGCTCTCCTCCCTGAGGGCTGCTGGCATCAGCCGGCCAGGCTTCCCCTCCTCCCCGCTTAGGTCTGGGGAGAGAGGAAGGGGCCTTGCCTGCCTCCCTTCCCCCCTTCTTTTCTTTCTTCCTTGTACTATGCAAAGGGCTGCCATTCTGGTTTTTTTCTTTTTTCAGGTTTAATCCTTATTTTAATAAATTGTTTTTAAGCAAAAAAAAAAAAAAATAGATAAGTTGGAGTTGTCTATTAAATTTCATCTACCTGGGGTCCCCTCTGTGTGTGTGTTCAGAGACAATCACCGGGGGAGACTCAGAGAGTGACAGTGTTTCCCCGCGCTCAGGGACTGGCCGGGCTGCAGGAGGGGTGTGTTGCTTACATGCAATGAGAAAACACACGGCTGCTGCAGGAAAAACGAGCAAAAGAACAGCGTTCCAGCAATCTCTGGAGGCAGCTAAATTCCCCATCTGCGGCGTTGTTCCTATTCATCTTTTCCATCACTGAGATAAATGATTAAATGTGTATTTTGGCATTCTTTCCCTACCCCTCTCCCCATCCCAGGGGCTTCACTGGGCCTCACCTGCCTTCGCTCCTGGATGACTATTTTAGGGGTGTGGTAATCAAGAGTCTTCAGAACTTGGCACTAGATTCTCATTTCCTGGCCTCGATGCGGGGAGCTAAGTAGTTAGCAGCTTGGGTTTGGGAGCAGGGTGAGGAGAGGATTGCAAGAAATACTTAACTACATTTAAGTTTCTTTTTGTACAGATCACCCCTGAACCAGTCTCTGTCTATGGCTCTGCCCTGCCCTTGGCTTTAGGTCATCAGTACAGCCCTCTCCCCTCTGCTGCAAAAGGGCTGGGGAAGGGAGCTTAAGTTTTGGCACAGTGGCTCACGCCTGTAATCCTAGCACTCTGGGCGGCTGATGGGGGAGGATGGCTTGAGTTCAGGAGTTCGAGACCAGCCTAAGGAGCAAGAGTGAAACCCCGTCTCTACTAAAAATACAAAAACATCAGCCTAGCATGGTGGCATGCACCTGTAGTTCCAGCTACCCAGAGGCTGAGGCAGAAGGATCACTTGAGCCCAGTTTGAGGTTGCTGTGAGCTAGGCTGATGCCACGGCACTCTATTCAGGGTGACAGTGAGAATCTGTCTCAACAACAACAAAAAAGGGGGGTGGCTTAAGTTTAAGATTTATTCTCACTCTCAGCAAGAGCAAAGGATGAGTGGCGATCAGACAGTAAGCTGGAGAGCACCTCTGCTGACGACACCTTCAGACGCCCCACAGGGAGGTGCCATGGGTCACAGGAGAGGGGTGGGAGCCCGGGGTCGTAAGAGCACACTAGGCACTGGCCTTTTGACAGCAGACTGCTCCGCTCGCTCTCAGGACTGTTCCTGGCAATCTGTTACAGGAAGGGGCTATCTAGTTGCCTCCCCCTCTCCCCAGCTTAGTGTCCAGCTCCAAGACCGTAGCTATCTTGCTTGTTCTGTGCAAAAACCTAGAGCATCCGTGAGCCCAGTGATTGCGGAGGGCCACTGGAAGCAAAAGGCTGGCAGCTCCTCCTCTAAAGGCTACTACTCGGACTCGTGCTTTGTGAGGTCTAGAGTGTCACAGTGTGGCTATACTGAGCTGTGTGGCCCGCCTCACTGCCACCTTGGCACACAGCTGTCCTATTGGATGTGCCTATCCTTATATAAGACAGCCTCCTGTCCCCAAGATGAAGCTGTGCCACCGTCCTGGGCAAGCTCTGGGGGGAGGTCAATGGGCTGGGAAGGGCCCCAGCCTCCTGCTCAGTGGCTTCTTCGACCACCGTCCTGGAACCCCTGCCCCACCTGGTCCCCATCCCTCCGAGGCTCTGACCTCAAATCCAAGTCTTTCCCACTGAAAGTGCTAGGCTGCAGGAATTCCTTATCTCAGCTCCATTTCTCCCGGGAAGAAGCCCCAAGGGGGCTGATACCCTGACTCTCCACACATCCTCCCCTCTCCGGGTCGGAACCCTGGCCCCGGCCGGTGCTCCTCCGGGCTGGGAGCACGTGAGCCGCCCGGGGCTGGAAGCCGGTTCGCCCGCATTCCAGGGCGAGTGACTGGGCCCAGGGTGTGCCGCCTCGGGCTCGCTGGGGGAGGCCCCCTTAGGGGCTGGGGGAAATCCTACCCCCAGCCCCAGACTCTCCTGTGCCCCGTTGGCCTCACAGTTGTGGCGAGGGGGGGGGGGTTCCTGGACTTTAGCCCTTTCTCCTGGGCACCAGGCAGTTTCTGAGACGAGGATCACGAGAAGCAGCCTCTCTGGGAAGGACTTTCTCGGTCCTGGGGCTATGGAGTTAAAGACAAGAAAGAGTATCTCTGGAGGTGGAGTCACCTTTTGTTTGAGTAACCGTTTCACCCACCCTCTGGCTGGGGAGGCCTGAACCGCCTGTGTCGTAGAGTCAACTAGTTAACTAGCGTTAAGGAAAGGGAGGGGAGAGACACAGAGCTGCTACGTTTTAGGTGCATAAAAAACTAGATCTGGAAGAGATCTTGGGGATTATTGAATCCAAAAAAAAGCCTCCTTTTTACAGATGGGGGAGCTGAAGTGCAGGAACCCAAGGGTCTTGCCCAAGACCCCACAGTCGCATACAGGGTCTAGGGGACACAGGCTGGCGGGAGCCACCGGCACGGGGATGGGCAGCGAGGCGAGGGCTCTAGCTGCAGAGCTGAGCGGGAGGACGCCCAGGCCAGGAGAATCTAGTGCCGTCTGGGCAAAGAGTGGGAGTTTCAGCTTAGGACACACCTGTATTTAGACCCCAGCCCCGCTATGCGGTCTGGGCAAGCCCCTCAACCTCCCAGCTGCAATTTTCTGGTCTATAAAACGGGAATAACTGCGTGTTATCCCGCTGGATTTTTTTGTGTGCGAATAAGTATTAAGTGACAGAATAGGTTTAAAAGTGCTCGGTTAGGGCCGGGCGCGGTGGCTCACGCCTGTAATCCTAGCACTCTGGGAGGCCGAGGCGGGCGGATTGCTCAAGGTCAGGAGTTCAAAACCAGCCTGAGCGAGACCCCGTCTCTACTATAAAAATACAAAGAAATTAATTGGCCAACTAATATATATATAAAAAAAAAATTAGCCGGGCATGGTGGCGCATGCCTGTAGTCCCAGCTACTCGGGAGGCTGAGGCAGCAGGATTGCTCGAGCTCAGGAGTTTGAGGTTGCTGTGAGCTAGGCTGATGCCACGGCACTCACTCTAGCCTGGGCAACAAAGCGAGACTCTGTCTCAAAAAAAAAAAAAAAAAAAAAAGTGCTCGGTTAATAGCAAACACAGGCTATGGCCCCCCTTTCTGCTTTGAGTGACGTGACGCGGGTAGTCGGGCTCTGACCACGAGAGGGCAGCAGACAGGACCTGGAGACAGGAGGACCGAGGGGAGCGAACCTGACCGCGTGGTGGCCCCGCACCTCTGGCAGCCCCTGGGCAGAAGGACCCTTCAGGTGCCGAGGGAAAAACTCAGGTATTCACACGGCCCGGTCTCTACAGAAGTGGCTGTAGCAGCCCCGATGCTTGGATGGAGTCCAGGCAGGCCATGAGTGCTGAGACCTTGCCAACGAAGGGGGTCCTGGCGACCGGCCATGTGGGGCGGGCACCCTGGGTGGGGGGCTCTGGGTGGGGGGCTAGGTTGGCAGGCCCGGCCCTGCCCATTAGCCCAGGAACACTGTCCAGTATCAAGCCTGGAGATCCTCCCAGCCTGTGCCCAGAATCCTGGGTGTTGCGGGAAAAGTTTCTAGACCTCAGTATCGCCTCTCTCTGTTAGGCCCCTCTGTCCCCAGTCGTCTGGACATTTGGGGGCCAGCAGCCTTTCTGACCCGGTTCAGCCAGGAGTTCAGGTTCCCCCACTTGCCCTTCCCTGCCTAGCCCATCCCTGGCCAGGCCCCCGGGAGGAATGTCCTGGGCCAGAGGGCAGCCGAAAGCCCAGACGAGGTGCCCACCGCAGCGCGGTTCCCGCCACCTGCCCCGGCCAGCGCCCTGTGCCCAACCCCAGAGGGCGCGGGATGACAGAGTCTGACAATCATTAAACCCGCCGTGCCACATTTCCCAGCACCGCCCGCTCAGATCCCGGCTCAGTGGCACAGAATATGCAAATCACCTGGGGCCAGGAGCTTGGTCTAAAGGCCAGGAAATCCCCTCCGTCCAATGAGCCACCAGCTCAGGTTACCAGCGGGGACACGCTATAAAAGCCGGCCTTGGGGAGGAGCTCCCGCACACTCTATTTAGGGCGGGTGGGGGAGCGCCGCGGCCGCACACCTGAGCGCTACCTGGCCAGCCGCGCACCGCCGGGACTTCTCTCCTGCCTGCAGCTTTCTTTGGAAGCCCGCCCGCCCGCCCGCCACGTCCCTACCTGCTCTCTGGTAGGACCCGCACCTGCCATGCGCTAGCCCAGGCCTTTGGGGACACTGAGGAGGGGGCCAGTGGACGTGCGGCTCTGAGCCTGCAGAATCTCCGAGCGGGAGGGTCGAGCGCAGAGGGACCGTCTCTGGGAGGGACGGCCTGGCCACGACGACTGCTAGTCTGGCTCGGGGTCCCGGCGATCTGAAGAAGGGACCCCAGCAGGAGGGCCTTGTGGCCCCACCTTGCTCTGAGACCCTGAAGCCCTTCTAGAAGAGAAGGAGCCCGCAGAGCCGTCCACCTTCTGGCCGGCGGGGGCTGCTCCTGCCCAAGCCGGGCCCGGCCGCTCAGCAGCCCCGTCCCCCTCCCCAGGTGCCCATGGCTGCAGCCTGCGAGATCAGCAACGTGTTCAGCAACTACTTCAGCGCCATGTACAGCGCGGAGGACCCCGCCCTGGCCTCTGCGCCCCCTGCCGCCGCCTTCGGGGCTGACGACGCAGCGCTGGCCCTCGGCAGTCCCCAGGTGTCGCTGGAGGGCACAGGTGGGTCCCGGACACGGGGAGCGTGAGACAGCCCCCTCCAAGAGCGTGTTAGACGAATGGGGGAGCGGGCAGGGAGGGGTCTCCAGGCGGATTCCAGGGCTGGGCTGAGGATGCACGGGTGGCAACGTGCTGGCGGTGTCGGGCGCCAGGTTCCCGGGCGAGGGTGCTCAGTGCCGCCTCCCGCCATTCCTGGGAGGGCTCTGGGGGCTGGTGGGAAACCGGGCCTCGGCTGCCCGCTGAGCCTGCGCGGCGCTGCCCCCTTGCCCCTCCCAGAGAAGGCCAGCTGGTCCGGGGAGGAGCCCCAGTTCTGGTCGAAGGCGCAGGTCCTGGACTGGATCAGCTACCAGGTGGAGAAGCACAAGTATGACGCCAGCGCCATCGACTTCTCCCGCTGCAACATGGACGGCGCCACGCTGTGCGGCTGCGCCCTCGAGGAGCTGCGGCTGGTCTTCGGGCCCCTGGGCGACCAGCTCCACGCCCAGCTGCGGGACCTCAGTGAGTCAGGCCATGGCCCCCGGGCTAGAGGTGGGCACTCGGCTCCATTTCCTCAGTCCTGGAGCTCAGGATGGGGCTGAGGGCGACGGCACTGAGACCCTCATCCTTCCTTGCCAGCTTCCAGCTCCTCCGACGAGCTCAGCTGGATCATCGAGCTGCTGGAGAAGGACGGCATGGCCTTCCAGGAGGCCCTCGAAAACCCCTTCGGTGAGAACCGTGTTCCCCCATTCCCCAGCCCGCCCTGCCCCGGCCCTGCGCCTCCCCAGAGTGCCAGAGCTGACCCCCTGCTCCCGGGACTTCTTCCTCCCTCAGCTAGAAAATGCCAGCAGCCCTCTGGGCAGCCTTGCCCGTCCTTGCCTGGTCCCCCAGCCCCCTCTGAGCTGTCACCTCCTCTCCGCAGAGCAGGGCAGCCCCTTCGCCCAGGAGCTGCTGGACGACGGCCTGCAGCAGGTCAGCCCGTACCACCCCGGCAGCTACGGCGCCGGAGCCCCCTCCCCCGGCAGCTCCGACATCTCTACCACAGGTGAGGGCCCTGCCTCGCCCCCCACGAGCTCCCGGGTCCCAGCACTTGCACCCGTGCCCTCTGGCGGGAGCCGCGGCCTGCAGCCCTGTCCAGCAGAGGCCGGGGCTGGCCAGGGCGCTCACTCTGACCTCGCCCCCAGGGACTGGCACCCCGCAGAGCTCCCACTCCTCAGACTCCGGTGGAAGCGACGTGGACCTGGATCTCTCGGACAGCAAGCTCTTCCCCAGAGGTGAGGGGGGGGGCAAGAGGGGGGGCCCATTCTGCAGTGCCCGGGCCTGCCCCTCCCCCGCCCTGCTCTCCTGCAGGCTTTCTCCGCAGAGGGGCTGCTCCCAACCTCTGCGCTTGCCCTGTCTTGACCCCCCCGCCCCTCTGTCCCCACAGACGGCTTCCCTGACTACAAGAAGGGGGACCCTAAGCACGGGAAGCGGAAGCGGGGCCGGCCCCGAAAGCTGAGCAAGGAGTACTGGGAGCGTCTGGAGGGCAAGAAGAGCAAGCATGGTGAGCACGAGCACGGCGCCTGCACCTTCCGCTGCTGCCCACGGCCGCCCGCCCTTCGTGACACCTGGGCATGGTGGCAGGGGCAGTGGGGGGGCATCTGTGGCGTTTGTGGGCACCTGATTACAGAGCCTAGCTGTGTGGTCCTGCAGAGGAGGGGAAACTGAGGCCCCTGGATGGATGAGGCCTATGGCCCCAGAGTTTATGTTCCCCGCCCGCTCGCTCCGGTCTCTGCAGCCGGCCCCTGCAGCCGGCCCCTGTCCTGCCTGCTGGGGCGCCCTTGGTGGTGTGAGGGGGCAGCTGGCGGGTGCTCGGGTGGCCCCAAGAGTCACGGGGGACGGAGACTCCAGGCAGAGAGGACAGTGCCTGGACCGCCGGGCTGCCAGGCTGCTGAGGGTTTGGAGGGCCGCGTGGCCATGGGTCATTCTGTCCCTTTGACCGCAGGCCTGTGTGCTGCAGCCACTGGGAACCACTAGGAGATCTCCACCTTCTCCCTCCTCTTCCTCTCACACACACACAGGCCTTGTTTCCTTCTTGTCCTCAGGGGGTTATTCTTGTAGGCCTCTGTCCCCTGGTCCCCCAGACTGGGGCCGGCTCTCTGGTCCCTGCACTCTCAAGCTCTTACCACCTGTTGGGGCATTTGCTTTTGCTGTGGCCCCCGATGAACCAGGAGCCCCCCCCCCAAATGTCTCTGTTGCTGTTGGGTCCCAGCCAGACACCGGCTCGGACTTTGCACGAGTGAGACACCCGGGCTGTGCAGCAGGGTCTCCCTGGAGCACCCGGCTAGTGGGGAGGCGAGGAGGCCACGGCCTCTACGAAGCCCACGCAGAGGGTCCGGCCTGTTTCGTGGCCACCAGTCGGCAGTGTGCTGGGATGGGTGGGACCCTCTGGGCTTGGGTGCGAGGGGCCGCCTGGGCCGCTAACTGACGGCATCTGGCCCTGCAGCCCCCAGAGGCACCCACCTGTGGGAGTTCATCCGGGACATCCTCATCCACCCGGAGCTCAACGAGGGCCTCATGAAGTGGGAGAACCGGCACGAGGGCGTCTTCAAGTTCCTGCGCTCTGAGGCTGTGGCCCAGCTGTGGGGCCAGAAGAAGAAGAACAGCAACATGACCTACGAGAAGCTGAGCCGGGCCATGAGGTGAGCTGGCGGCCAGGACCCTGCTGACAAGCCTGGGCACGGGCACCTGCCGCACTGGGTTCATGTGGTGCTTGAGCCCTGTAGAGTGAGGGTAACAGCAGCGTCCGCCTAAATGCTCACACGGAGACGGTGTGAGCCTGGCACAGAGCACACGCAGGGTACTTTGGCCGTCAGCAGCACTGCTTGGTGTCACCGGCAAGGCTCTTTGTCCTCAGGAAGGCGCCTCAGTGGCGTGAGGAGAGCCTTGGGCCGTGCCCACGCCAGGCCTGGCCCTCTCACCATTGGAGCAATTAAATTGCTTGTCCCTGGGCCTCAGTTTCCTCCTATGATGGACATCTTAAGGTCCCATGTAGCCCTAAATTCACGTGGTTTCATGGTAAGCCCAAGACACAGCCATAAGGGCCAAGGACACAGGGCAGAGCCTGCCTCCCCGGACGCAGTTACAGGCCCGTGTGGCAGAGGAGTAGACGGCTCCTCCTTGCGGATGGGAGCAGAGCTCAGGAAGCGGGGCTCTGGCTCTCGTGAGTCCGGCAGGAACCAGCGGGGCCAGGTCTCGTGGGGATAACTCGGCCAGATGGGAGGTGGGCGCTGGCGGTCCAGGGCTTGTCTCGTGCCTGGGCACTTCCGACCACCCCTCTCCTGCCCACCCAGGTACTACTACAAACGGGAGATCCTGGAACGGGTGGACGGCCGGCGGCTCGTCTACAAGTTTGGCAAAAACTCCAGCGGCTGGAAGGAGGACGAGGTCGTCCAGAGTCGGAACTGAGGGTCGGAACTGGACCCTGGACCACACTCAAGGACCACTCCAGGCCCGCAGCCCTCCTGGGAGGGGGCGGGCCGGAAGGACCCCGTGCCGGGCCCCGCTCCTCGCTGTGTTGAGAAGCTAGAGCTCCCGTGTAGCATCGGCCCTCGAGCTGGGATTCGGAGCCTGTCCTCTCCCTCCTGCCCTCCTCTTGGAATACAAGCCCGGGGCTTGGAGCCACGGGGCTGCAGACTGCAGCCGCACGTGCATCTCATTTGACCTGGTGCCTCCTCAAACTCGACCCCTGACACCAGCCGCATACGACACCTGACACCTTCCTCCTGCGGACGGCCGGACTGAGCCAGGGGGCCCAGGGGCGGCCCGAGGCTTGCACCGAGAAACAGAGGACAGACAGAGAGGCCCGAGCGGGGTCCTCCGGCGCCTTCTCTCCGGACTGGGTTCCACCTCCCTGTTCAGCGCTCGGGCTCCAGAGGCGGGGCTCAGAGTGCTCCCTAATTTATGTGCTATAAATATGTCAGATATGTACATAGAGATCTATTTTTTCTAAAGCATGCCCCTACCCCCTCTTCTCCCACCTCGTGCTGGTGGCCAGACTGACTGTTGCTCCAGGTCCCCATGGGGGGCCGGCGAGGGGTGGGGCGGCGCCAGGGCCCTCAGGCTGGGGCTCCTAGCTCCTTTCTGCTGTGAATGGAGGTGACACCTCCAATAAAGCGCCTTCGGGCCTTTTTCTAACCCTCGTCTTAGCTCCCTGTGTGCTGAAATTTGGAGCTCTGGCTTGGATATGGTCAAGGCTTGGAGGAGGGAAGGAAAAGGGAGGAGGACGGGGTAGGGAGGAGCCCGAGTGTCTGCTGAGCTTGGGGCAGGGTAGAGGCAGGTGTGAGGGTGGGTGTGGGTTTCCTAGAGCAGGAAGGCTGGGCTCACAGACTGGAAGCAGTGAACCTGGGAGTTGGGGTTTCTGGAAGGACTGCTCCGGTGACCTTGGCCTACTCTGTCCTCTTTGGGGCAGCTTCCTGCTGTAGGGCTGGGGTTTGGACCTGATGTTCTCTAAGAAGTCCAGAGTTGTGCGTCCTGCCTTGTGGAATTTTATTTATTTATTTATTTTTATTTTATTTATTTTGAGACAGAGTCCGGCTTTGTTGCCCAGGCTAGAGTGAGTGCCGTGGCGTCAGCCTAGCTCACAGCAACCTCAAACTCCTGGGCTCAAGCGATCCTCCTGCCTCAGCCTCCCGAGTAGCTGGGACTACAGGCATGCGCCACCATGCCCGGCTAATTTTTTCTCTCTATATATATTAGTCGGCCAATTAATTTCTTTCTATTTATGGTAGAGACGGGGTCTCGCTCTTGCTCAGGCTGGTCTCGAACTCCTGACCTCAAGCAATCCTCCCGCCTCGGCCTCCCAGAGAGCTAGGATTACAGGCGTGAGCCACCGCGCCCGGCCTGCCTTGTGGAATTGATGGTTTGCATGCCCGCCAAGTTGGCTGTAAGCTGAGTATCTGTAATCCGAACCCCAGCTTTCGGGTGTGACATGAAATCAGAGTTAGGATCTTATGAAGGGAAAAACAAAAGCAAAAGGAGGTGAGGAGACTCTGGGGACAGCCAAGTCTTGACGCCAGGCACCGTGCTGCCACCACTTTGCCTCGTGGAATTCCTCCCAACGAGAGAAGGGGACTGTGTTCCCATTTTACAGACGCAGAAAATAAGGCTCAGTGGGCGCACACTGGTTCTGTCCGTCAGCCTTTCCTGTGAGCTTTTCTCCATGTGGGGCTCTTCTAACTTAATTCTCGGTAGATTCCAGAACTATGTTATTCCATTTCCACAGTGATAACGTGTCTGGGTTTTATTTTCAGTTTTTGTTTTTGAGACAGAGTCTCACTCTGTTGCTTGGGCAGAGTGTAGTAGCATTATGATAGCTCACAGCAACCTCCAACTCCTGGGCTTCAGCGATCCTCCTGCCTCAGCCTCCCGAGTAGCTGGGACTACAAGTGCTCACCACCATGCCCTGCTAATTTTTTCTGTTTAGTAGAGATAGGGGTCTTGCTTTTGTTTAGGCTGGTCTCCAGCTCCTGAGCTCAAGCGATCCTCTCACCTCGGCCTCCCAGAGTGCTAGGATTACAGGCGTGAGGCACTGCCCACCCCCCTATCATTGTGTTTAGGTTTTAAGAGGACATTTTATTGGTGGGTGTTCTTACGGAATACCTTCCAGGTAGAAATTTACTTAAGTTTAAGGCTTCAAACTGTATAGGACATATTAAAATCCCATTTTGTAAATTCGAAATTTGTCTTGGAAATGCCAGATTATTTGCTGAAGGGACCTTAGAAAAGCATAAGAGTGCGTGTGTGTATGTGCATGTGCGCGTGTGTGTGTGTGTGTGTGTGTGGGTGTGTGTGTGTAAACATGTGTGGGGCTTGCTCTGAAGAAACAAGCAATGGTGGGAAGGAGGGTGGAGAAGTTGGTTGGAGAGAACAGTGGGGTCTCGAGAGAACCAACCAAGAGTCCTCTGGAGCCATTCTGGAAGAAGACATGGTTCACATTCTGAAGCGTTAGTGGGCATAGGGCTAGCCTCAGACTGAGCTGGCATAGGGCTAGCCTCAGACCCAGCTGGCTGCCTGCTGACCTGGTCCTTAATGGTGGAAGGACCTTTGGCAATGACTTAGCCTCGAATCTTGAAAATTAATATGTGCTAAACACATAGGAATGTGCTGGTGGCTCCACCACATTGTCTGGGGGTCCTTGCACCCTTAAGCCAGGTGACCCAGTGTTACCTGAAGTCATCGAGCCAAGGAGTGAGGGGGGAGCCTTTGGAACCCCAGACATACTTGCCGCGCCTCCCGTGACTCCCACTTTCTTCAGCTCTGAGGAGGAGGAGGTCCTTGCTGTGAGTTACCAGGAGAGGCGAATTGCCGGGAGGATGGGGGAGGAGGCCAGGGGAGGAGGCCAAGCCCCTTAATCCTCCACTGCCGAAGGGCTGGGAGGCAGCTGCCCGCACTGCTCGCTGACCTTTGTCCTGCCATTTTCAGTTTATGAGGCACTTTCCTCATCCCATTATCTCATTCGATCCGCCCCACAGCCCTCGGAGGAGACTGGGTGTCCCCATTTCACTGCTGGGGCCAGTGTCGGCCCAAGGTCTCCTGCCAGGGGGGCGTGGGGACCCAGGTGGGGTGGGGGCCCAGGTGGGGGAGGAGGCCCAGGCTCAGGGAGGCTGCCCTGGAGGCTGGGTGCAGAGGAGGAGATGAGAAGAGGGCCGCCTGGGGACAGCCATGCTTCTCACTGCAGTGGTCTCTCTGCCCTGCGTCCCTGTCCACCCCCCGGGACACGGCAGAGGCCTGCACAGGTCCCAGCCTGGCCTCGCTCAGCCTCTCCCTGCCCCCTCCTTCCCCTCTCTGTCCCCCGGCTCCCACCAGCCCAGGGCCCGGGAATGGAGAATGGACTCCTACCCTACCCTTCTCGGTCCCCTTGGGTGTGTCTGGGCCGGGAGTGGGGGTCGGGAGAGGCCGCAGGGCCCGGCTGTTTATACCCTGCCCTGAACTGCTGGTCACCTCTTATCTGCTTCTGTGGGCCGGGCGTGTCTGTGGCTGTGCTGGTCAGAGGGAGGTCACCCCTGCCGTGTCTGGGTGTGCCCAGGAGGGCCGGGGTCGGCCCGGACGCCGATTCCCGCACAGCCGCGCCCTCCGCCCGTTCCCGGGAAAGGAGGGTCAGCCCCTCCCGGTACAGTGGGCGCCGAGACCGCGCGTCTGTCGGGGTCTGGCTTCCGTCTGCCCGTCTAGTCTGGGACTGTGGACATGGCCCGTGTGGGGCTCGCCGCCCGGCCTCGCACAGCACCTGGCGCGGAGAAGGCGATCGATCAGTGTCTGTTAGGCTGCCCTGTGACTGTCCCTGCCCCGGCCACCGCCTCGCCTCGCCTCACACACACATGCACACGGCACCACGGCTCACACGCACTCTCACGCACCACGGCTCACACGCACTCTCACGCACCAAGGCTCACACGCACTCCCATGCACCACGGCTCACACGCACTCTCACGCACCACGGCTCACACGCACTCTCACGCACCACGGCTCACACGCACTCTCACGCACCACGGCTCACACGCACTCTCACGCACCAAGGTTCACACGCCACGCACGGGCATGCGCACTCACGTGAATCACACTCGAGCACCCACACACCACACACACTCTTGTCAACCACATTCACACAGCATGCACTCACGTGCTAACATACATCCTCACACTCACGCAGACACACTCCCAAACTCTCACTCCCACGCACTGTAGACACTACACACACGCCCACATAGAACGCACGCGCTCACACACACACACGCGCCGCAGTCTCAGCCGCACCCGCCCCCACGCAGGCTCAGTCCCCGGCCCGCCGGCTCAGCCTTCTGTTTCCCCTGCGCATCCCCTCCCTCCCACCTAACCGAGGAACTGCCCCTGCTTTGCAGCATTTCCGGACCTGCCTTCTGTCCTTCCCCACCAGGTGGGTCCAGCGCGTCCCTGCAGTCAGGACCCACGACATAATTTGCAGAGCCCAGCGCAAAGGGAATACTCAGGCGCTCGTAAACTTTCCCCCCAGCCATGGCACAGTGGCGCATTCGCCCTGCGGGGGCTGGTCTCTAAGATCAGGGTCTCATGCCCGTGAAGCCACTCTGCCTTCCTGCACCCGGGACTGGTAGGAGCTCCATGGAACCACCCCCAAGGCCTTCTACTACAGATATGTTTGCAACAGCCGCCAAAAAATGAAAAAGTTGCCAACTTTTTAAAATCGGAAAAATTTTCGCAGAAAAAAACTGGATTTGTGGCTTCTCTTTAAAAGAAACAATCAGAAGACTGGCCGACCTGAGCCAGCTATTCCGCTGGACCACGGTCTGCAGCCGTGGTGTCCCGAGGCCACCAGCACCCCCTCCAAGTGGAGGCATTGCGTTTTCAAGCCCTGGTTGAATGTGCCTGCCCCACGCCGACGGCCTCCAGGCTAGGAGCACGCTCTCTGCCCCGCTACCCGGCAAAGTGGCGGTTTGTTGAGGACACCAGTGAGTAAACAGATGATGGGGCCAGGGGCGTCGGGGGAGAGCAATGCTCTTGGGTACAAAAGGCCAGCCAGCCCGCCCCTTCTGGGAGGGACTGGGATGGGACCCAGGGCCCCCCGAGACTTACTGGAAAGTAGCAGCTGTTCTCACCTCCAAGACCATTTTTAGCCCAGTTCGATGCGCGGCAAGTCGAAGCTCTCACGCACAGTGCAGTCTCTCTGCACGATCCTCCCGGCTGGGCACCTCTACGTAACTCAGTGTGCAAAGATGCCACCACTGCCCACAGTCTCGTCCCATCCATACACCTCTCTCTCTGCTGAGAGGGGAGAGTGAGCAGAACCCCATCCGTCTCTACAATAGCTCTTCGTGTATTTTCCCCCCAACTCATCTCTTTTCAGGAAGAGCAGGTGCCTTAAGATGATCCATAAATCACAACTCCTTACCAGTGATTTGTGGGACAGAGCACTGGATCGAGAGGAACAATCTGCACTTTGTAGGGTGAGGAAACTGAGACTCAGAAAAGGAAGGCGACTTGCTCAGAGTCACACAGCGTCCGGACATAGAGGCTGAGCTTAATGCTGACCGCTGACCAATGTGTCCAGTCATTGCTTCATGTATATCATTCATTCTCTCGATGTCATTACTGTCTGCTGTGTGCATGGCCCTGTGCTGGGTGCAGGGGACCCAGTAGGGGAAAGGGCACCCAAGGAGAGTAGAGGGCCGAGGTTGCAGCCTAAGGACTTCCAGAGACATCTGTATAAACCTCCGAGCACGTCTGCAAGGTGACGATGAGCAGCCCATTTCACAGATGAGGAAGCTGGGGCTTGAGAGAGGCTAGCAACCACCTCGAGTTTTCTGAGCTAGTAAGTTGAGGGCTGGAACCCTGGCTTCCTGACCCGCTCTCTGCAACTCCACAGCTGACCCCGCTCTGAGAGTGGCTAAATAACCCGAATGTCTCACGGCTGCACGGGGGCCTGGAATTTCACTAGATGTGCAGCTGGAGAAGTGCCCCTGTTGACACACAAACGTGCCCGGGGTTGAGGGCAGATCCGGCTAACATTGCTTTCCCGAGACTCCTTGATCCTGGGGGAAGGATGGGAGCTGAGTTTTCAGTGCTTGAGATGGTCATGGTGGCCATCCCCTGGCGGTGTTGCTTTCTCCATTCTTGTCCTGCCCTCCTCCTCCTCCTCCTGCTACGTGCAGGGCTG
This sequence comes from Mirza zaza, assembly GCA_008750895.1. Taxonomy (NCBI): domain Eukaryota; kingdom Metazoa; phylum Chordata; class Mammalia; order Primates; family Cheirogaleidae; genus Mirza; species Mirza zaza. Next base: position 99,103 of record VSMD01060113.1, on the reverse strand, counting down.
GGCTGAGGCAACAGCAGCAGCAATTAGCTCAGCTCAGCCGCCCGTTACTGGAACCTGCATGTCAACTCTGGAGCCTATCCAGGAAACCACGCCCAGTGTCCCGCATGACTCAACCTCACCTGCCTACCTCCACACCTGCCAGCCTCAGTGACCCAAGCCACAGTCTCCAGGGGAAAGTCCCAGCACCCTCTGGTCTGTCCTCATCTACCTCGTGCTCTTGCAAGGCATGCTGGGATCTGAGTGCTTAGCTCACGGGCTGGTTCCCCGGCTGACTTCTAGCCGAGAGGGAACCCTCCAGGCAGAGGACACTCTCTCTGGAGAAGGCAGAGAGATGCATCTACTCTGTTCCCTCTCATTGTTTGAGATGCAAAAGCAGCTTAAGATCGTTGGGGACACTACTTTTCATATACCAAAGTGGGAAAAAAAAATGCCCCTAATGTCGAGAGCTGGCAAGGATATGAAAAGACGCAAACCTGACATGAACCACTGGTCAAGGTGTGAATTGGGACACCCTTTCTGAAGAACAATTGCACACTTGTTTAAAAGCCTTAAACATATGTGAATCTTTTTACACAGCAATTTCATGTCTAAAAACTTTTCTAAAGAAAATAATTGGATAAGTGTACAAAGATATAAATACAAGGATGCTCACTGCAGTGGCGTTATAATTGCAGACAAAAGGTAGCAACCTATCTGTCAAAAGAGGATTGGTGAAATAAACTACAGTAGAGAAATGTACTCAAATACTAGGCAGCCATTTGGGTGATTCCATGGGCTATATTTATTGACATGTAGCATTGTCCATGACAAATTATTAAGTGGAGAAAAGTAGGCTTGCACTTATTTTTATGAAATGATCTCACTTTTGTTAAATGTTTGCAGTTATCTCTGGGTGGTATCATGGAAGACATACTTTCTGAAAAAATTACCTTGAGTACCTATTACTATTAAAAAATTAACCTATTTCCCGTTTCAGAAAGAAAGTAAGCATCAACAGGACTAGTGAAAGCTTCTAAGGGTTATTATTTACATCTCTACGGCACTTTCATTTTTTATATTATTTTATTTTATTGTGGAGACAGGGTGTTGCTCTGTTGCCAGGGCTGCTGTGCAGTGGCACGATCATAGCTCATTGTCCCCTTGACCTCCTGGGCTCAAGCGATTCTCCTGCCTCAGCCTCTGAGTAGCTGGGATTACAAGTACATGCCACCAAGCCTGGCTAATTTTTTTGGTTTTTGTAGAGATAACAGGTCTTGCTGTGTTGCCCAGGCTAATCTCAAGCGATCCTCCTGCCTGGACCTCCCAAAGTGTTGGGATTATAGGCATTGAGCCACCATGCCCAGCTATGGCACTTTAAAATGTCTCTAGAGGTGTTTCTTTCTTTTAGTCGCTCAGAGATAAGAATTATTCTTTTCAATTTGTCAAGAAACCCTTGGCTCTGAGAGATTAAGACTTTGTCCAAAGATTCACAGCAAACTTTAGGGTTTTTTTTAATTCATTTTTTTCTTTCCTCAGCTGTATCGAGTCTATTGATGAGCCCATTGAAGATACTCTTTATCTTTGTTACCATGTTTTTTATGTTTAGCATCTCCATTTGACTCTTGAAGTTTTCCTCTCTCTGCTGAAATTCCTCCGCATCTATTCCTGCATGTTGTCTACCTTTTCTACTAGAGCCTTTAACATTTGAATTATCTATGAGTCTGGTTCTATTGGTTATTTTGTTTCTTGACAGTGGACTTTTTTTCCCTTTGGTTTTTTGTTGTTGTTGTTGTTGTTCCTAATCTTTTTTGTTGATTGCTAGGTGTCTTATGTAGAACAGAAGCTATTTAATTTCCAGTGAGTTATTTTCTAGATGTACTTTCATACCAGTGCAAGGACAGTCATTATAGTATTTTATGCAAAATAATAAAATACTGGAAACAAATTAAAAATAAGTCACTTTTATTGAGTAGTTATACATGGCAGATGTTGTTAGTATTTTATAGGTGCAAACTCTGAATCCAACAACTATATATATATTTTTTCTGAGACAGAGTCTCGCTCTGTTGCCCAGGCTAGAGTGCCGTGGCGTCAGCCTAGCTCACAGCAACCTCAAACTCCTGGGGTTAAGTGATCCTTTTACCTCAGCCTCCCGAGTAGCTGGGACTACAGGTATGAGCCACCACACCCGGCTAATTTTTTCTATTTTTAGTAGAGATGAGGGCCTTGCTCTTGCTCAGGCTGGTCTTGAACTCTTGAGCTTAAACAATCCACCCACCTCAGCCTCCCAGAGTGCTAGGATTACAGGTGTGAGCCATTGCGCCTGGCCTACAACTACCTTTTAAGATCAGCCTATATCATCCCCCATTTTATTGCTGAGAAAAACCAAGGTATGAAGGACATAGGTCAACTGTCTAAGATTTCATAGCTAGTAGGTTGTGGAGCCAGTACTCGCACTCAAGCAGTATGGTTCCAGAGCTTATGCTCTTAAGCATGGTGTCTAAATGTCTGGTAATAGAGAGGTAAATAAATTACAGTACATTTAAAAGAACCGTAAATTCATGGTTCTGCACGGATGTATGTGGACCAAACTCCAAAACAGATTAAGTGGAAAAAGCAGATGTGGAATATGGAATAGTGTGTGCAGTTTACCGTGTGTGTGTGTGTGTGTGTGTGTGTGTGTGTGTACGTGAGACAGAGAAAGGGAGAGGGTGGGGAGACAATCTGGAAGGACACAAAAGAAACAGGTAACCTGTGTCACTTCTGGAATAGGAACAGAAGTCAGACTGGGTGAGCAAGAGACTTTTTATAATATAACCTAAAGTACTATTTGAATTATTTTTGCCATATAAAAGTATTTTTTTTTTTTTTTTTGGCTGGGTGAGGTAGCTCACACCTGTAATCCTAGCTCTCTGGGAGGCCGAGGCGGGAGGATCGCTCAAGGTCAGGAGTTCGAAACCAACCTGAGCAAGAGCGAGACCCCGTCTCTACTATAAATAGAAAGAAATGAATTGGCCGACTAATATATATATAGAAAAAATTAGCCGGGCATGGTGGCGCATGCCTGTAGTCCCAGCTACTTGGGAGGCTGAGGCAGGAGGATCGCTTGAGCCCAGGAGTTTGAGGTTGCTGTGAGCGAGGCTGACGCCACGGCACTCACTCTAGCCTGGGCAACAGAGTGAGACTCTGTCTCAAAAAAAAAAGTATTTTTTAAATGCTTTCAGCATTTTAAAAAACAAACTATCTTATCACTCTCACAATAATCTTATGAGGTAGGAATTGTGATCTTCCATTCACAATTGGGCAAATCAGGATTTAACAAAGTTATGTGATTTGTCTACAATTGTGTAAACATTAGGAGACACCACCAGGATTTGAACCTGTGTCTGACCCAGTTCCAGCGCTTATCCCATATGACATGTTATCTCCATGCATTTGTCTCCACTCATCCTCCTTCATTCATAAAATAACCTATTAAGCACCTACCTGTGATTATCTGTGCAGATACTGACCTTAAAGCTGCTTAGCATTCTCTCAGAGGGAACAGGAACATGAACATTTCTCCCCCATCCCAGGCTGACAAAGATAAAACATGTGATAACGCCCAATATTGGCAGGGCTGTGAGGGGGTTGGCGCTGTCTTCCGTCGCCGGTCGAAGATAACATGTACAGTCCTCCTGGAAAACGACCTGGCCAGAGCTTTAAAAATGTGCAAGTCCCAACCCAAGTATTCGACATCAAGGGATATATTTTTAAGCAAATAATCAGATCAATGTACAGAGGTGTATCTACAAGGAGATTCGTGGCATCTTGGTAACACCCAAAATGTCCAAAGAGAGGGGATTTGTTGAGCAAATTGTCATATTCATACAATGAAACTTTATGCAATCATTACAAATAATGATCTACGGATATTTAGTGACATGGAATGTTGTTCATTATATACTATGAAGTGAAGAAGGCTGGTTATGAAACAGCATGCATGATATGTCTCAGTTTAAAATGTCTCGGTTTTAAAATGTATGTCTCATTTAAAATGTAGAAATAACTATTGGTATATGTATCCATAGAAAACCATCTGGAAAGATATATATCAGCAGGATAACAATGACCATCATTGGCTAGTGGAATTATGCACGATTTTTACTTTTGTTTTTATGCCTTTCTGTATTGCTTGAATTTTCTTTTACAATAAGCTTGTATTTCTCTCTCTTTCTGTCTCTCTCTTTTTTGAGATATAGTCTCTGTTGTCTGAGCTAGAGTGCAGTGGTGTCATCATAGCTCTCTGCAACCTCAAGCTCCTGGGCTCAAGTGATCTTCCTGCCTCAGCCTCCTCAGTAGCTGGGACTATAGGCGCTGACGACCATGCCCAGCTAATTTTCCTATTTTTTATAGAGATGGGGTCTTGCTCTTGCTCATACTGGTCTCAAACTTCTGGCCTCAAGCAATCCTCCCGCCTCGGCCTCCCAGAGTGCTAGGATTGCATGCATGAGCCAGCGTGCCTGGCCTGTATTTCTCTTAAAAGAAAAAAGAAAGTGGAGGGTAGATTTAAAAAAAGAAGAAGAAGAAGATGACTTTATGCAGGATATGGTTGGAATGAGAAAAAAAAAAAAGAAGACAAATGCTTTTACTATTTTGGAAAATGAACATAAGTAATTCAAAAAAGTGAAACTAACGACATGTCTAATATTTGGAATTAGTTAACCAAAGTATGACTCACGTGTTTATAATATGGAATACTATGCCTCTATTAAAAATAATGATTCATGTGCTTGCTTTGGCAGCACAGATACTAAAATTGGAATGATACAGGGAAGATTAGCATGGCCAAGGATGACAATAAAAAAATAATAATAGTGATTCATTAAAGAATCTGCTTTGTGCCAGGCAGGCATTGATGACGTAAAGGAAGCCAAGACAAGGACTCTCCCCTTTTGAAGTTGGATGAGTTAGCAGGTGCTTCACAGGTTGGGAATGACAATATGACGAAAGTGTACATAAAGTGATACTCCAACCACAGAGCAGAACACGGATTCTGGAACCAGGTGTAGGTGGGTTCTGGGAAGATGAGTAGGAACTCACCAGGGCACAGAGAGGAGGGTCACCCAGACAGAAAGAACATCATGTGCGAAGGCAAAGATGCGTGAAATGCTGCCATTTATATACAGAATGGGAAGAAACAGAATAGGAGAGGAGCCCAACATGCCAGGCAGGGGGGCCAACAACGAGGCTTAGTGATATCTAGACCCTGAAATGCCTCCTTAGACCTGAGAGTAAAGGCAGCTGCTGGGCTGGGCGCGGTAGCTCTGGGAGGCTGAGGCGGGCGGATCCCTCAAGGCCAGGAGTTCGAAACCAGCCTGAGTAACAGCAAGACCCTGTCTCTACTAAAAATAGAAAGAAATTAATTGGCCGACTAAAAATATATAGAAAAAATTAGCCAGGCATGGTGGCACATGCCTGTAGTCCCAGCTACTCGGGAGGCTGAGGCAGGAGGATCGCTTGAGCCCAGGAGTTTGAGGTTGCTGTGAGCCAGGCTGACGCCACGGCACTCACTCTAGCCTGGGCAACAGAGTGAAACTCTGACTCAAAAAAAAAAAAAAAAAGAAAAAGAAAGAGAGAAAGGCAAAGCTTCTGCCTGGCCGCTGCCTCTGTGGCGTCTCTCCGTGCAACCCCAACATAACCTGCTCAAACCCAGCTCGCAGTCACCCTCCAGACAGTGCTCCTGTGATAAACGGAAACTTCTTAATTCTGGCTGCTCAAGACCGAAGCCCTGGAGTCGCCCTTGACTCCTCTCTTTCTCCCAAACTCCATCTGCCATGTGCCAGCAAGTCCTGTTGCCTCTACATTCCAAGTGTATCTGGACTCCGACCACTCCCCTCACCTCCCCTGCTCCCAGCCTGGCCTCTCATCTTGCTCACACAACCGTGGTGTCCCAAGGACTCTTCCTGCGTCCAGCCTTGCCATCACGTCAATCCTTTGCTCGACACCCTCCGCAGAGGTGCTCCCAGCGTTGATGAGGCCCAAGGCCACCTGTCCCCTGCTCTCTGACCATCCCTCTGACTGCTGTTAGCTCCACGCCGTACCCAGACCTCACTGCTCTGGACCATGCGCCCCTCGGGCTTTTGTCCTTCCACTTCTTGCTGCCTGGAACCCTCCCCACATCCACATACTTCCACCTCTCATCTCCTTTGGGTCTTTGCCTACCTGCTGGCTCCTCCGTGAAGTTCCCTGATCTCCCTGATTAAAGTCCCAGCCCAGCCCTGCCTGCCTCCCTACCCTCTTCCTCTGTTTTATTTCTCTCTGCAGCATTAATCATGATCAGGCACACCATATATCTATTCCTTTCTTTGTTCATTGTCCGCCCTCCCCCCCACTCACATGAAAGCTCCACAGGGGCATGGCATCTTGCCCGTCTGTTCACAATGCCCATGCGGCAGATGACATCCAATAGGCGAGTTATTGAATAAACGCGTGTGTACCCATCTCACACCTCATAAAGAAGTTAATGGGGCCTGACACCGTGGTTCCCGCCTGTAATCCCAGCACTCTGGGAGGCCGAGGCGGGAGGATCACTTGAGCTCAGGAGTTCAAGACCAGCCTGAGCAAGAGTGAGATCCCGTCACTACTAAAAATAGAAAAGTTAGCCTGGCGTGGTAGTGTGCGCCTGTAGTCCCAGCTACTCGGGAGGCTGAGGCAGGAGGATCGCTTGAGCCCAGGAGTTTGAGGTTGCTGTGAGCTAGGCTGACGCCGCCGCACTCTAGCCCAGGCAACAGTGCAAGACCCTGTCTCCCCCCACCCCAAAAAAGCTAATAATTGACAATTTTGAACTCCTAATTGGTGATCTCTGGCAAGGCTGAGGACCTAAAGGCCCTAATCAGTGGGTAAAGTTTGACCTCTTTGCTGTCGTTGACTTTTCTTCTCCACCAAACCCTTGGGCAGGATGAGGAAACTGCAGCGGCTCTTCACAAGCCTTCCTCTCCGAGACAGAACCACAGGCCCAGGGTTCGCAAAGAATTGGACAGGAAAAGACAGAGGCAGAGGGAGGGGGACAGGTCCCAGAGGAGGGTGTCTGGGGGCCCAGGCGGGATGGCACTGTGGCTCAGAGTGCTGGAGCCACCTGCCTGGTTAAAGTCCCCAGTTAGGGTTGACTGCTGGGTAACCCTGGGTGGGAATGTCCCTGCCTCGGCTTTTCCATCTCTAAAGTGTGGCTCACACTTGTGTCCCTCTCCTGGGTTGTCCTGAAGATTAAATAGGATCATCTGGCCGGGCGCGGTGGCTCACGCCTGTCATCCTAGCATTCTGGGAGGCTGAGGCAGGAGGATCGCTCAGGGTCAGGAGTTTGAGACCAGCCTGAGCAAGAGTGAGACCCCGTCTCTACTAAACATAGAACAAAATTAATTGGCCAACTAAAAAGTATATAGAAAAAATTAGCCGGGCGTGGTGGTGCACGCCTGTAGTCCCAGCTACTCGGGAGGCTGAGGCAGGAGGATCGCTTGAGCCCAGGAGTTTGAGGTTGCTGTGAGCTAGGCTGATGCCACGGCACTCTAGCCCGGGCAACAGAGAGAGACTCTGTCTAAAAAAAATGAATAAATAAATAAATAGGATCATCTGTGGAGAGCACCTGGCACATGGTGGGCGCTGACGAGCAGAGAGGGGCCAGGGCGGAGGGCCTGCAGCCTTTCCAGCGTTCTCACCATCGGCAGAGTCGCTTCTCTGCCCCCAGCCCGCCCCTCACCAAGCCCCCCTGCAACTAGGCAGAGGGGCTCCTAGGATCTCTTTCCTTCAGCCTGAGGTTATTTCTGCTGCGCCAGGGCCCCGGGACTGGCTGCTGGTTTCCCCAGGACAGCCCAGGGGGTGGATTCAGCCAGGAATGCGCCCTTAGCCGAGAGCCCCCCCGACCCCTGCCCGGCCTCGCCCCTGCCTCTGCGGGGGTCGGGGTGACGTCAGCCTGGCAGTGCAGGCTGGGCTGGTTTACCCAAAGTTATCGCCTCTCCCTGGGGAGAGCAGATGACCTCACCCCGGAGCAGAGCGAATGGTTAACCAACCTTGCTCGTCCCAGAGGGCCTGGAAGGCCCACCCTGCCAGGGCAGGGGTATGTGGTGGCCCCATCCCAGGCTGCTGCCTCATTATCTGCGGCACTGCTCACCAGTGCCGTAAATACCTGTCTGGAGTATCTGCAAATATGCACGTGAGGTGGAAGGCTTCCTTGGGGTAAACCACGCTTTACATTTTACACAAGCTTAGGCGGCTTTTCATTTACCTAGCAGTGTTCTAAAGCATACATTTGCACGTCAACTTGGACGTGTATTTATTTATTTAGACAAAGTCTCACTTTGTCGCCCGGGCTAGAGTGCCGTGGCGTCAGCCTAGCTCACAGCAACCTCCGACTCCCGGGCTCAAGCGATCCTCCTGCCTCAGCCTCCCGAGTAGCTGGGACTACAGGCATGCACCACCATGCCCGGCTGATTTTTTCTATATATTTTTTGTCGGCCGATTAATTTCTTTCTATTTTTAGTAGAGACGGGGTCTCGCTCTTGCTCAGGCTGGTGTGGAACTCCTGACCTTGAGCGATGCGCCCGCCTCGGCCTCCCAACCTTCGTGTGCTTCAATCCCAGAAGCCTCCAGTCCCTGGAGATTTCCCAGCCTCACTCTTCTCTCTGCTCAGATCCTGCCCGACGTATCCTCTCCCCTGTGGACTCAGAACCTGGAGACCTAGCACATCCAGTCGTTGGTTTCCACTTGGCTTCTTGGAAGCATCTGGGTCAGCAGCAGCACGAAATCCCCCGGATGCTTTTGCCTGGGCGCAACCCGGTCAGACAGGTGCAGGAAAACGGCACCGGACGGCGTGGCGTGGAGCCCGGCTTCTGCCTGCAGGCGTCGTCCCCCGCTGAGCTGGGGCAGCTGCTGCCAGGCATTTGCAGAGTGCACAGCCTGCACCACGGGCCTGGGAGCACACAGGCTCCCGAACAGCAATAACACCTGCTGGACTCTTTTTTTTGTGTGTGTGCTTTAGGGCTATCTTAGCCTGCTGGACTCTTTGGATGAGGACTTGCACTTGACCCCTGTCTACCCCGTCTTCCTCCTGCTCCCAACATGCTTCCGGGGTGTCCCTGCTTAGCAGATCTGGTCGTGGGCTTGTCCTCAGACACAGGGACGACTGAGAAGGCCTCCGCTCCCACAGCCTGTTGAGTTTCCCGTGTTCGATCACGCCAGTCCCGTGTCTCGCCCGTACGTCTCCTGCACTGTCAAGTATTGCGGTTTCCTCCTTACATCGCCTGCCCTTCACATCACAAGTGAAATAAGCTGGACCACACAAAAGAACAAATATCGTATGTTCCCACTTACGTGAGGAACCTAGAACAGGCAAATTCATGAAGACAGAAAGTAGGATGGTGGTTGGGAGGGCCTGGCAGGGGGTGGACGCGGAGAGGAGGGGTTCGGAACTCCAAAGTTTGGGAAGAGGAGAGACTCTAGGCATCTCGGGCGAGTGGAATCGTGCAGTCCGTGTCCTTTTCTATCTGGCTTATTCACTTTAATGTACAGTCAAATCCTTGTAGAGACATAAAAATGTAAAGTTCCCTTTTGAATTAAATTTTATTTAGGTAAAAGGGCAAATCTTTTTTTTTCCCTTAAGGTCTCAATTCACTTCTAATTAAGTTTAACTTTCCAGGTATCACAGCAAAATATTATGTTCATGAACTGGGATTTTCAAAAATTGCAGTATTAGTAACATAGACATAGTCCCATTTTAGTTAGATTTTTAAGCATACATTTCTGTGGCATTAAAGTCACATTGCTGTGCAGCCGTCCCCACCACCCGTCTCCAGAACTGTCTCCTCTTCCCAAACTTTGGAATTCCGAACCCATCCTCTGCGCGTCCACCCCCTGCCAAGCCCTGCTAACTTTTTCCATTTTAGTTGTTTGGCTAATTTTCTTTCTATTTATAGTAGAGACGGGGTCTTGCTCTTGCTCAGGCTGGTCTCCAACTCCTGACCTCGAGCAATCTGCCCGCCTCGGCCTCCCAGAGTGCTAGGATTACAGGCGTGAGCCACCACGCCCGGCCGGGGAGCTATTATTTAACAGAGTGTCAGTTTGGGAGGATGAAAAGAGACCTGGAGATGGATGGTGGCCATGGTGGCACTGTCTTAATGCCACAGAACTGTACACTTTAAAATGGTTAAAATGATGGATTTGATGTTATGCATATTTTGCTATAATTTTTTAAAATGTTCAAAACGGATAGCTAACAGTTTTTTGTCTTATCCAGCAGCCAGCGCAATCCAGTTAAATCATTAATGAATTCATGATGTTCCACTGCTCAGAACCCCCCCCACACACACTCCCATCTCACTAAAGCTCACGCCAAGCCCCTACTGGGCCCTGGGGACTGTCCCCCAGCTCTGTGTTGGGCGCCCTCCCCGCCCCCTCTGCAGGCGCACTGGCCTCTCCCCTGCTCTCCCAACTTGCCACACACGCTCCCGCCTCAAGACCTGTGTTGCCTCCTTGCTCTGCCCAGAACGTTCCTCTCTTCCAGGTTCACCAGGGTCTGTCCCTTTCTGGCTTCAGATCTTTACTCAAACAACCTCTTCGTAAGGAGGCCTCCCTGGCAGCCCGTCCCCACACCTCCTGTGCTTTCTCTCTGCCCACCACTGTCAGTGTCTATCGAGGGGCGAAGGACATATTTGTGTATTTATCTTGTTTCATGCCTCCCACCCTCTAGAACGGAGGCTAACTGGGCAGCAGGGCCTTCGTTTTGTTCACTGATACCTCCCGGCCCCTAGAAGAGGGCCTGAAACCTGGCGGATAGTCAAGAAATATTTGTGGAACACATAGAACTTTTTGAATTTCCTGTGGACCACGCACTGTAAGCGTCCTAAGTGGATCGTGAGTGTTCTCACGCTGCCTGGGTTCCCGCTGGTTGCTGCTGAGGCACGACCGGGCGTCCCGGCCTGCCAGCCTCTGTCTTCTCCCGGGGAAAACGAAACCCAAGGGCCTCCTGCCCCGCTGAGCAGGCCACGTGGCACCTGCTGGCCACTGACTCGGCACCTGCCACTCTCTGCTGGAGTCCTGGCCGTAGGCTGAGTTGGGGAGGGTCTTGCCTAGGCCAAGACCACGCCGGGAGGGAGGACAGGCTGGCTGAGGACAGCCCTGGCAACAGGCACAGGATGGGGAAGGGGGAGGTAAAACCCTGGAGGGGCGATGGGGGTAGCTTGGGGCCCTGCATGCTGCCCCTGAGTGGGCAGGTCTAGGAAGCCAGCCCCCCAGGTGTGATGCGAGCAGCCTCAGAGCTGAGTGAGGGACAAACAAAAGAGCCAGGTTGCCTTTGTCCTCTGCCCGCCCCTTGTCCTCTGTTTACATCCTCCCTTCCCGTAAATGAGTTGGGTGCTGGGCTGCTGGCCCTGAGCCAGACCCACTTGTAGGACAGGTTGGGCAGGGCTCTTGGGGGCGGGGAGTGGTGGCAGGACTGGCAGGGGATCCAGGCCCTTGGGGAGCAAGCTCTGGTCCTTGCCATGGCAGCGCAGGTGCCAGGCTCTTGCTGCCTTGGGCCAGGGATTCTTGGCCAAGTCTAAGAGGACAGGCTGCCTCCAGGGGGTCTCCTTGCCCAGGGAAGTTACGCCCAAGTCATCAGACACAAGAGGACCAAAGATGCTTTGTCCTCAATGGGCACTTCCTAGAGGGAAACTGAGGTTTAGAGAGAGGCAGAGTAGAATGGGCAACAGGATCCACGCTGGAGCCACTGGCCCCCACTGTGACCTGGGTGTCTGGGGGGGCAGCTGCACTGGGCACCCCGGCGGCTCTGCCCCCTCTGGGCCTTGTCCTGCAGGCAGGTCAGTTGAAGAAGTGAGAGTGAGCCTGGAGTTCGGGTTTCTGGAAGGACTGCGGACAAAGCAACTTCGGGAAGGCCGCAGGGGAGGACCAAAGGTGTCGGGTGAGGCGCGTCTGAGTCAGGAGGCAGAGCCTCTGTCCTGTAGGAAGAGAGACGCTAGCGCCTGGCCCCCTGGACACCTGCAGCCCCCAGATTTGTCTCAGGCAAGTCGGAGTCAGGCTGCGGGGTAGGGGCAGGAGGCCCCGGGTAGGTGTGACTCACTCGGGGGGAGAAATTTCCTCTTCCATCAGAGGATTAACTGACCAAGTTCACGTAGGATGTGTTTTCCACCTGACCTGTCTGTCTCTCTCAGTGATGATGAATGGGCCTCATTCACCAAATATGCACCGACCGCCTACTATGTGCCCGGCCCCTTGCTGGGTGCTTAGACCACGCCTGTGCTCAGCGGTGACTCCACCAACCCCCACGGCATCCATCCTGGTGGGCGCTGGCCCAGCTGGCTCCTTCTCCCTCCCCTTCATCTCCTCCGTGCACCTCTTGACTCTCACCAGGTGATCTTGCCCTCCCTGCACCACAAGGTCAGGATCTCAAGCAGGTCTACGGCCCTGCCACCATGAACGTGCCCGATCCCGTCTGATCTCAGAAGCCAAGTGGGGTTGGGCCTGGTTAGTACTTGGGTGGGAGGATGTCACACGGGGCATCCTTCATTGTCCCTCCCTGCTGAATCTGCACCACCTTCCCCCCAGTGGGGTGGAGGGGGTGCCAGCCCTGCTCTCTGTGCTGGGGGTCCCATCCCTGCCCAGCTTCTCAGCACGGGGGCCGGTGGGCAGTACACAGACAGGCTCAGCTCAAGGACCACCTGGGGGGGCCTCCTTTAGGGGGTCCTGCTGAGCAAGCGGGAGGCTCGGTGTGCCCGCCACTGAGAACTGCTGGCCGAGTCTGCCCTCCTGCACCTGCCCGAGATATTTATGCCAAGGCCCTGCCACCCCCACACCTGACGCTGAATGCCCGGGACACAGTGAATGACTTGGATTCATCTTCACCTGTCCTTTGCCAAAAATCTATATATATTGTGATGATGGTGGGTTTCTTCGACAAATCTTTGAGAGGGAGATCCTCTTGTTTCCTCTGCAGTGGGCGCCGAGACGAGGCTGTGGGCAGCTGGGGCCGGGCTTGCCTAACCAGCCCTGAGTGAAGAAGTTCCCACCCGCCAGGGACTGCGGGCTTTGCAGCTCCAAGTCACACTGTCTGGCGCCCATAAAGCCTCCCAGCACCGTGAGTTTTGCTCTCAGCCCCCGTCTGCCTCCCAGCTCTGGAAGGAATTGATTGTTCCAGGTCCTCCAAATCCATGGCCTGTTGCCTACTGCCACTTCCCAGGAGCCCGCAGTGCTGAAACCGGGGGGAGCGGATCCCCAGAGCTGGAGAGGCAGCTTGGTTGCTGCCCCTGCCGCCCCCTGCACTACAGTCCCACCTCCGCTGAGCTCACAGCCCACGGCCACTAGCCCAGAGCAGCTGTGGCTCCCTCTCCCGGCCCTAATCCTCTCCCCCTGCCAGCGTCCTGGACCTCCCAGTGGCCTGTCAGTGACTGGGTAAGCTGCTGGCCTCCCACCGGGACCCCGGGATGCTCTAACTTGGCAGGCAAGGCGCTAGGCCAAGAAGCTGACGGGGGTGGGACGTCTGCCCTCAAGGAGCTCAGGGTCTACCACTAACTAAAACAGGTGCAGAGAATGAAAAGCTTCTCCTCTACCGTCTTTCATTCTGTTGCTGGGCAACACAGCTGACCAAAGACGGATTAACGAGAGAAAAGGCATTTAATTTAATGGATGTTTTTAATTTTATATGAGTGGAAGCTACACAGAAAAGAAAGGAGAACCCAAAGAAGCAGTTAGACTCGGGGGCTTATATACCATTTTAACAAAGAGTGAAAAATTGTGGAGAAGTGACCAGATAAGAAAAAGTGTTTGGGGCCGGGCGCAGTGGCTCATGCCTGTAATCCTAGCTCTCTGGGAGGCCGAGGCGGGAGGATCGTTCAAGGTCAGGAGTTCGAGACCAACCTGCGCAAGAGCGAGACCCCGTCTCTACTAAAAACAGAAAGAAATTAATTGGCCAACTAATATATATAGAAAAAATTAGCCGGGCATCGTGGTGCATGCCTGTAGTCCCAGGTACTTGGGAGGCTGAGGCAGGAGGATCCCTTGAGCCCAGGAATTTGAGGTTGTTGTGAGCTAGGCTGACGCCACGGCAATCTAGCCCAGGCAACAGAGTGAGACTCTGTCTCAAAAAAAAAAAAAAAAAAAGAAAAGAAAAGAAAGAAAAGGGATTTGGGCTTCTAGTGGGAGTAAATTTTGAGAAAGTAAACATATGGGGGAAACTAATGGTAGAAAAGGATTATTTAGTAATTGTTTTACATGCAGACTCCTCTTGGTGCCACCCCAGTCTCTGGCGATGATAGGGCTGTTCTCCTCCTCCTGGTGCAGGAGAGGGAGGGAACGTCCCAGGGAAATGTGTGCCCTACTTTTAGGCAGATGGGGGAGGGCAGAGAGCTCCTCCTGCGTCTGTTATCTCTCAATGACCTACAGCTCAAAATAACCCTTATGCCAGAGTGGCATATTTTGGGGTGGCATATTCTGGTGGCCAACCCTTCATAGGTTGGTGCTATTCCTAACACAGGCACCCCTGTACCACACTTGCTTTCTCCAGAAGGGATTTTCCAGCTCTCCTGCTGTTCCCGGACTCCTGAGAGCCATGACTCTGCCGTCTCCACCCGTTGTTGCTCCATGGCTGTGTCTCAAGCTGGGTTTCTCCTCCTCTCTCCGCATGTATCACTCCAGAGTCAGAGGCAGGCCTGGGAAGGGGTGGAAAGGAGGGCCACCACCTGTTACGCAGGTAAGTGCTTTGCATGTGTTATCTCGTCTGCAGTCTTTCAGCAGCCCTGTGAGGAAGGCACTATTATTATCCCTTTTCCCTAGGAGGTAACTGAAGAGTCACACAGTTGACCAAGGTCAACTTGTGAGCATGCAATGGAGAGAGCCTGGACTCCGGCCAGGTCTTCTAGATTGCGGTGAATGACCAATTTTGTTTTGCTTTGCTTTGGTTTGTTTGTAATTTTCAATCTAATATTGCTGGAGAGCGCAGAGCAGGTGACCTGACTGGGCTCCCACGACTCAGCCCCAGTAGAGTGGCGGGACTTCTCTCTAAAGATTAAAAATTAAAAAAAAAAAAAAAATTAGTAAAAATAGAAAGAAATTAATTGGCAAACTAAAAATATACAGGAAATATCAACCAGGCAGGGTGGCGTGTGCCTGTAGTCCCAGCTACTCGGGAGGCTGAGGCAGGAGGATTGCTTGAGCCCGGGAGTTTGAGGTTGCTGTGAGCTAGGCTGACGCCATGGCACTCTAGTCCGGGCTACAGAATGAGACTCTGTCTCAAAAAAAAAAAAAAAAAAACAAAACTTTTTTTAAAGTATAATATTGCTACAAAGTATAATAAAAATGAATTATTAGAAAAATGAAAAGAAAAAAAAGGGAGGATGTGGTGCCTTAACGCCTGTAATCCTAGCACTCTGGGAGGCCAAGGTGTGAGGATCACTTGAGATCAGGAGTTCGAGACTTGCCTGAGCAACAGCGAGCCCTCCATCTCTATCAAAAATAAAAAAATTAGCTGGGCGTGGTGGCTGTAGTCCCAGCTACTCGGGAGGCTGAGGCAGGAGGATCGCTTGAGCCCAGGAGCTTGAGGTTGCTGTGAGCTAGGCTGACGCCACGGCACTCACTCTAGCCTGGGCAACAGAGCCGGACTCTGTCTCAAAAATATATAAATAAATAAAAAAGGGGAAAAAAAGAAAAGAAAAATGAAAAAAGAATATGGAAATTACAAGTCCATTTTGTTGTTGCTGTTATTGGGTTCAAGAGATGTAAAATTTTTCTGTCGAATTACTACGATGGTTTCTGAGCGTGGACCGGCGTTGGCATTGGTCTGTGGACCGCATCACACGCTGCACGAAGAGAATCTCTGCGTGTGATCCTCACTCCCAGCAGGAATGGCCTCATAAGAGGAAAGCCAGATGAGGCTCCCCGCTAAGCCCTGCACCATCGGTCCTACCTTACAAGGCCAGAGGGCAGGGGCTCAGAGTGAGGGCAGGGGCTGGGGTAGGGACAAGGCCCTGGCAACATCAGGATTTTAAACTATGGACTTCTTCCGTTGCTGGGGAGTGATGGATGGAACCTAGACATGCGGGACTCGGATGACAATGCACACAGTGCTCCTGCTGAACGTCGGAGAAGACCCAGGTTAACTCTGTGGGCTCCCGGAGTGAGCTCAGTCATGGAGACCAGCTAGGGGCTCACGCCTGACGGACTAGGGAGATAGGTAAGACCTTGGACTTCTCTGAGTCTCACTTCACCCAATGTCAAAACGGAGTGGATAATGCCTTCTTTTTCTTTCTTTCTTTCTTTCTTTCTTTTTTTTCTTTTTTTGAGACAGAGTCTCACTCTGTTGCCGGGGCTAGAGTGCCATGGTGTCAGCCTAGTTCACAGCAACCTCAAACTCCTGGGCTCAGGCGATCTTCCTGCCTCAGCCTCCCAAGTAGCTGGGACTCCAGGCATATGCCACCATGCCCAGCTCATTTTTTCTATATATTTTTTTTAGTTGACCAGTTAATTTCTTTCTATTTTATAGTAGAGACGGGGCCTCACTCTTGCTCAGGCTGGTTTTGAACTCCTGACCTTGAGCGATCCTCTCGCCTCGGCCTCCCAGAGTGCTAGGATTACAGGTGTGAGCCACCGTGCCTGGCCAGATAATGCCTTCTTATCCCTTGTCCGTTGATATTCACTAGACGTTTGTAAGAAAGGGAGAGAGCAGGACTGTATTCTGGTGGATCAGCTGTGACACCTAAGAAAAGGAGTCACCAGTGGCGTCGGAGCGTGTGCTTAGAGGGTGGCACCGTGGCCACGCGCACGGGTGGGGTAACATCGTGCCCACGACGGACAGGTGGTCCCTGCTCTCGCCGTGACTGTCGGAACCGCTCTCTCCAGGCGCGGTGGGGTCAAGACAGGGAAGGGCTGAGGCTGGCACCGAAGCCACACTCAGGGGACCGGGGCAAGTGCGGGCAAGCCCAGAGTGGCTTGAGGAGGCTCCACACAATGAATGTTGGGAAGAGGGAAGTGGGGCTGTCCCCAGGTTTGGGTGGCTATGACAACGAAGGCCACCGCACGCCCTGCCTGCTGTCCCAGAAGCCTCAAGCGGCACCCGAGCCTCCCAGCCCACCATGGCCTCTGTGGCCCCTGGTGCACCTGTGTAACCTGAGCCAGCCTGGCTTGCGTGGGGGCGGGTGTGTCGCGTGGGCCCGGGGCCAGAGAACGGCGCAGAGGAACGTCAGTCCTGCCAGCGAGGTGGGTGCCGGCGCTCTGCAAACAGTCTCGAGTCACGAACCCAACCTGGCGCCCAGCTGGGTGCTCACTGAGGATGCACCCGGGCAACTGTGACTGTGGGGGTGGGGCGGATCCCCCCCGCCCCGTGGTGGCCTACGCCTGCCTCCCTGCTCTGGGCTGGCCCGGAGGAGGAGGAGACGGGCACCGTGAAGGGAGATTAGGCAGGTGGGGGGGGTGGCCCGGGGACCTTGGAGCCTCACAGGAAGCCTGTCCTGGGGGAAGGCAGGCAGGCAGGTGGGGAGCTAGTGCGACTGCCTTTTCTGGTTTCTTTCCCCGAAACCCTCTCTCCGGAGAGACAGGCTTTGCTGCACTGCAAGGGGTTCATTCGGGGAGGGGCTGATCGGTGGCAGGGATGAGGGGACTTGGGAGGAGCCCCGTCACCTGTGGTCACCTGCGGTTACCTGTAGTCACCTGCGGCTGCAGGAGCAGGAGGGGAGAAGGGAGCCCAGAGCTTCTGGCTTGCCTCGGTTTGGGAGGGGGCAGGGCGGGCTTACACAGGAGGCCCTGCCGCGTCCGTTCACAACCAGAAAGGCACCGAGTTTATATTAATTGGACACACACCTGTGGCGCACTTCTCTATAGACAAGACAAAGCTGAATCGGACGGAGATTCTGTCGCCGTGGAGCCTGGAGTCGAGTGAGGCTCCGAGACAGAGGCCAGCCCATGCTGTCTCCACTTTGCCATTGGACGTGCCTGTCTCCTCCACCAGAATATCGGGGATTGTGTGCTGGGCAGCACTGGGTACCCGGCACCTAGTAGGTTCTCTGTAAAAGTTTGTCGAGTGACTAAATAAATGCATGATTGAGCATAATACAACACCGTCTGAGATTAATGCCATAAGAGAAGTTTTGTGTCTTTATTATCATTAAATCTCAGAGCCTGGAGTATCGTAATTACTCAATAAATATTAATTAGAAGAAAAAGATGAAGGCCAGTGTGGTGGCTCACACCTGTGATCCTATCACTCTGGGAGGCTGAGGCGGGAGGATTGCTTGAGGCCAGAAGTTGGAGAACAGCAAGAGCAAGAGCAAGATCCCATCGCTACAAAAAATAGAAAAATTAGCCGGGCGTGGTGGTGCATGCCTGTAGTCCCAGCTACTCCGGAGGCTGAGGCAGGAGGATCCCTTGAGCCCAGGAGATTGAGGTTGTTGTGAGCTAGGCTGACGCCACGGCACTCTAGCCCAGGCAACAGAGTGAGACTCTGTCTCAAAAAAAAAAAAATTCTATGAGACAAATGTTGCTCTTCCAAATTACACATAAAAGATTATAAGGGGCCGGTCGCGGTGGCTCACGCCTGAAATCCTAGCACTCTGGGAGGCCGAGGTGGGCAGATTGCTCAAGGTCAGGAGTTCAAACCCAGCCTGAGTGAGACCCCATCTCTACTATAAAACAATAGAAAGAAATTAATTGGCCAACTAATATATATATAAAAATTAGCCGGGCGTGGTGGCACATGCCTGTAGTCCCAGCTACTCCGGAGGCTGAAGCAGGAGGATCACCTGAGCCCAGGAGTTTGAGGTTGCTGTGAGCTAGGCTGATGCCACGGCACTCACTCTAGCCTGGGCAACAGAGTGAGACTCTGTCTCAAAAAAAAAGATTATGAAGCCCAGGGAATGCCATAATTTGCTAGGCGGTCAGTCTGGGTTCCTGGCGACAGTGTTGTCCTTCACTTCCAAGGACTCCCATTCCTAACTAGACAGCAACCCTAGGAAATTCCTAGCAGTTTTGTGGGGAGAGCCCGGGAGCTCGAGAAGGACAGCCCTGGAGGGGTGGGGGGAGAAAAGAAACGGCCACCCAGCATGGGCCAGAATAACCACACAGAGCCCAGCTGCTGGCTGCCGGTGCCCGGACCTTGCGGGCTGGCCCTGCCACGCCAATGCACACGGGCACGCCCAGGCAAACCCGGGTCCCTCCTGATTCAGTCACTACCCTGGCCAGCCTTCCTTTTCCTTTCCCATTCTTCCAGTCTCCCAGCTATGCAGGAGGCCGAGGTGAAAGGATCACTTGAGCCCAGGAGTTGGAGACCATCATCCTGGGCGACATAGCAAGACCCCATCTCTAAAAAGAAAAAAAAAAAATGTTACCTTCCCTTTGGACCTTCCTGTTCTGTGATGCCCACACCTAGGGCATCTTATCCCCTAAGAGCAAGGCCTGCCTTTGAGGCACTGAACAGCTGGCTTTAGGATTCTGGGAGTGAGAAAGCCGTGGGTGAGACCAACATAACAAAGTTGCCATTTGTTTGACATGTGCCAGACTCTTGCAGCGAATGACCTGACTGCACGCTTCCCATTCCCCAGTGGAACAAGGGAGCCAAGTGGAAACTGAGGCTGAAGGGGTGCCCCGGGTATCATCCGATGGTGCAGCCAGCAGTTGGACCCCGACTCATGCGTGTCTGTGGACTGACCACTGGGCCGCCGGGGAGCGAGGGGAGGGGCACACTGGCCTGCACTGCGGTCACTCAGACGTGACTGCGGACGGTTTCAGAGGTGCCCCGCGGTCACTCGCCCAGCGCTTGCGGGTGCCTACTGCGCGGGCAGCGGGCGCACAGAGACGGAGGCCCCACATCTGGGTGGAGACGCCCAGTAAACAGGTCATGGCCGAGTATTGGAGCTGTGCGCTCTGCGCGGTGGACTTAAAGAGGGCGTGGCCGGCACTGCGGGTGTAAAGCAAACACGGTGATCCAGAGCGTCACTGGCACCGCGGGCCAGGCCTGCGCTGGGGGGTGGCGGGATCCTCCACGGAGGGGACGGCCCGGCCCGTGCCTTGGTGCGGAGGCGCGGGCCCTGCGGTTCCCTGGGCGGAGGGGCGGGCGGAGCGGCGCAGACAGGTGCCCAGGGCTGGAGAACAAGCTTCGCCTCACCTCACCGTGGAAGGGTTGCCGGCCTGAGCAGGGTTTGGGGTGCCCCCAGACGTGGAGGCTTCCCTAGCCTTTCGGAGAATGAAGACTCCTCTTTTTCAAAAGCAGTTTAAAGGCCCGGCACAGCGGCTCACGCCTGTAATCCCAGCACTCTGGGAGGCCGAGGCGGGAGGATCACTAGAGGTCAGGAGTTTGAGACCAGCCTGAGCAAGAGTGAGACCCCGTCTCTACCAAAAATAGAAAGAGATTAATTGGCCAACTGAAAATATATAGGAAAAAGTTATCTTGGCATGGTGGTGTGTGCCTGTAGTTCCAGCTACTCGGGAGGCTGAGGCAGGGAAAAAGTGAGACAATGTCTCCAAAAAAAAGAAAAAAAAAAAAAAAAGAAGAGGCCTAGGACCTGTCACTTCAATGGTTGGCGAGACCAACTGGAACCAAACTTTTTAGCTCTGACCTCGCCCAAGGCGGCTTCATGAGGTTCAAGCTGTCTCCTGCCCTTCCCCAGACTGTGATGAGGGACCTGGGGGCTGGGAGAGAGAGAACGAGCCCTGCCCAGTGCAGGGAGGGAAGACAGGAGGGCCTTCCCCATGCCAGGCTGGAGGCCTGGCACTGGGCTCTGCTCCTAGCAGCCTGGAAAGCTGTTATTCTAGAACCTGATAACTACCTGGGCCGGGCTGCAGATAAGAGGCAGCTGTTTGAAGTCCAGAGAGATAACAGCTTCAGAGAAATGTGATAAGACGAGTGAGATGCACTGGGTTAAGCTCACCAGCCTTGCCTGTTTGCCTCTTGCCAGTTTTAATAACCAGCAGTCTACCCCCAAGTCAGATTCCCCAGCACGGCAAGGAGCCTCCATACCACCGAGCTCTTAGTGGTCATCTGGGCGTCTGTCCTGCAGCCTGCAGGCCTCTGCTCTCGTGCTGTGGGTGGCCCTGCACAGCCAGCCCTGGCCGCCTTTCCAACCCCCTTTCTTTGCTGCCACTGGGCCTTCTTCCCCAATGCATTCACTCTTGCAGTCATTCATTCAACAAATATTTAATGCGTGGCCACTTTGTGCCAGCCACAGCTCTGGGCGCCAGAGACACAGTGGAGAAGACACCAGGCATGGTCTCTGCTTTTGCAGGGCTGTGTTCTGGGTGACTAGGGACAGAGTTAGAAGTCAATAACTATCGTGGGTGTGAGCGCAAGGGAGGGCCTGCTAAGAGGGGTACGGCGCAGGGCGAGTAGGCAAGGGCCTAGAGCTGGAGCCCGAGCCTCTGCAGGGTCCAGCGAGGGGGGCTGCGCAGCTGGAATAGAGCAGGGGGGTGGGGGGGTGGGAAGAGGTGAGGTCTGGAGGGCTGGGAGGCCAGGTCTCACAGGGCTTTTTTTCTTTTGGAGACAAGAGTCTCACTCTTTTATTTTTATTTTATTTTTGAGACAGGGTGTCACTTTGCTGCCCAGGCTAGAGTGAGTGCCGTGGCGTCAGCCTGGCTCACAGCAACCTCAAACTCCTGGGCTCAAGCGATCCTCCTGCCTCAGCCTCCCAAGTAGCTGGGACTACAGGCATGCGCCACCATGCCCGGCTAATTTTTTCTATATATATTTTTAGCTGGCCAATTAATGTCTTTCTATTTTTAGTAGAGACGGGGTCTTGCTCAGGCTGATTTCGAACTCCTGACCTCGAGCGATCAGCCCGCCTGGGCCTCCCAGAGTGCTAAGATTACCTGCGTGAGCCACCACACCTGGCCAGAGTCTCACTCTTATTGCCTGGGCTACAGTGCCCTGGCGTCAGCCTAGCTCACAGCAACCTCAAACTCCTGGGCTCAAGTGACCCTCCTGCTTCAGCCTCCTGAGTAGCTGGGACCACAGGCATGCACCACCATGCCTGGTTAATTTTTATTTTTATATATTTTTAGTTTGCCAATTAATTTCTATTTTTTTTTTTTTTTTTTAGTAGAGACGGGGTCTCATTCTTGCTCAGGCTGGTCGAGCCTCCTGAACTCTGTCAACAGTCTCACTCTGTTGCCCGGGCTAGAGTGCCGTGGCGTCAGCCTAGCTCACAGCAACCTCAAACTCCTGGGCTCAAATGATCTGCCCACCTTGGCCTCCCAGAGTGCTAGGGCCGAGCCCCTCACAGGGCTTTTGCAGGACTTCTGCTTTTACTTGGTGAGGAGCGGAGTGGAGCCAGGGAGGGTTTGCGCTCTCCGGCCGCTGTGTGAAGAGTAGAGTGTGGGGGCCGCACCCTGTGTCTTGGACAGAACACTGAATTTCTTGGGGAGGGGCCCCAGGCTGCACACCAGAGCCCACACTTGCTCGGTACGCCACCTGGCCTGCTGTCCACGGGCCTCCTGTGCCCGTAGCCAGCCTGGCCGGGATGGCACAGAGGCCCTGTGGCCTCCCTTCTTTGCAGGACTGGCTTTCTCATGTGTCTGTAGGAGGCCCGTTGGTGATGCATGTCAGACAGCTCTTATCACTCCATCTCTGCTGGGTTGCAAGCTTCCTGGGGGAGAGGCTTAGTTTCCTAGACATTGGAATTGACCCTGACCTTCAATGCAGAAGATCATAAACCCATGGGGGGCGAGGAGGAGGGCGGCTGTCAGGGAGACACAAAGAGCAGGGGTCCACATCTGTGACCTGGGAGTTAGGAGACCTGACTTTCTGCCTCAGTTGTACCAGTGAACTTGCTGACTTCCCATGCAGATCCTCAGCCTCCTGTCTGTACGATGATTACGGATTGGGCTACATCAGTGACTCTTAGATTGTTTTGAAATAACAGCAACATCTGTGGATCCCTCCGGAACAAAGAGTAGGCACTCAGAACTGCCGTGACTGGGAGGAGCAGGGCCACGAGCCCCCGAATCTGCCCCCCAGACCCGAGTCAGCTCTGATGACGTGCTTTTCCTCCCAGGGAGGCTCCAGCCCTGGGGGAGAGACCGGTTGTAATCTCCGGGTAGGTGATTTGGGACGTGTTTTTTGTGGGGTGAAGGGGGGTTCTAAAGGAAGGTGTACGGGTATGTTTGTGGAGGCAAAGGAGGAGTTTGTGGTCTGGAGCCTGCCTGTCCTCAGCCTCCCGGTGGCCTGGGACGTGGCGCGGCGTGATGGAAGGGGAGGCCTGACGTGGGCCTCACTCTGGGTGGGGAGGCCACCCGGAGAGCGGGGAGACAGGAATGGGGGGCGGGAGGGGCTGGGGTGAGGATGGGCAGAGGCTGTGGCAGAACAGGTCCGGGACAGAGACTCACCTGTGCCTAAGCGCGCGGGCAAGAGGCCCCTGTGAGGCTGAGGGGTTGCCCCCCTTGACGTGGGTCCAGGAGAGGGGTGGCCCCGGGCCAAGCCAGGCACCGCCCTTTCTCACCAGGCAGTGCCGGTGTGCACGTTCACACCCAGTGCCGCGCTGGCAGGGGCTGAAACCTGAGCCCCGGGTGCCCAGGTCGGGGAGAGGCTCGCCCCGGCCTCCTCCTGCCTCCCCAGCTCCCTGCCCTCTCCGGGGCTCACCCAGGCCCAGCCCAGGGAAGAAAGGGTGCTCTCCGTGGGCTTGGGACTGGTAGGGATTAGGGGCCGATGACAGGTTGTCAGTGGCTCTGGGACAACTCCATAATGCCAGCACCCCGAGCTGCAGTGCCCTTTGATCCAGCCTCTGAAGGCTTGATTATGAGGCACAGCCCATGTTTCCATAAAGGGGAGAACAATTGTTTCCAGCCCAGACAAAGGACTCTTTGTGCCGCCCTGGGACCCGAGCCCCACGAGCGAGCCGCTGGGGGAGAGGAAGGACAGCCCCGCCCCGGGTGGGGAAGGGGGTTGGGGCAGGGCAGTGCTGGGTGAGGCAGCCGCGTGGCTCCCACCGAGCCTGCTGCAATGGGCAAAGGGCAGGAGGGCCGTCCGCTGCCCGCCCCAGGGGCATGCCTGGGCTCGGGTGGGGGCTGAAGGGGGCTCCTTTCTGAATTGCTCCAGCCCTGGGCTCAAAATGCATGCCCACCTCCGTCTGGAGGAAGGGCTGGCTCCTTTGCCACACCTGGGCAAGCAGGTAGGGAGCAGGACTTGGGGTGCAGAGTGAGAGTTGGTAGAACGTGGAGAACATTTGGAGTTGGGGGCTAAGGGGCGAGCTGGGAGGAGGTGGTCAGCCTGAATGCAGTGGGTCTGCCCTGCTTGGAGCTGCCTGCCGCCCCTCCCCACCTGCCCGCACAGTTTCCCGGCGGCCTGGGCACAGGATGCCCTGAGAGTTTGCAAAGCAAATCCACTTGCTGAGAGTGAGAGCTTTCACCCCTTCCAGTGCAAGGGACGGAAGTCTGGATTGGTGGCAGCTTCTGCCTATCCCAGCTGCACCCCTCACCTATTTGTTAATTAAATCCAGCCCCTTCCCTCCCCACCATCCCTTCTGTCCTCGTGACAGGAGGCCTGGGCTTGGCCCTGGGCTGGGCTGTGGCCTGCACTGGCCTGGCGGCAGCTGCAGAACAGAAAGCAGGCTCGACCCTCAGAAACTCAGGAGACACATCTGTTCATGGGGGACGAGGGCCAGGTCTGGGATCTTACTGGGGCTGCACCTGTGGGGACCAGAATGACTCCTTCTGGGGGGGAAGATAGTGGAGTGTTAAACGCTGGCTCCCAGACATCACAGTGCAGCCTGCTGGTAACGCCAGGCCCGGTTTCCCCTTCACCCTGCGGGAAGACTGCCACCCAGCAAAGGAGCGGAGAGAGGGCAAGGCTGAAATGTACTGAGAATGCAAAGTTTGGTTTGAGGGGGGCTCTCTGTGCATGGGGCTTTGATTAGGGGTGGGTAAGGTCACCATCTGGTAGTCAGATCGGTGCAAATAGCAAGGGGAGGATTTTTTTTTTTTTTTTGAGACAGAGTCTCACTGTGTTGCCCAGGCTAGAGTGAGTGCCGTGGCATCAGCCTAGCTCACAGCAACCTCAAACTCCTGGGCTCAAGCAATCCTGCTGCCTCAGCCTCCCGAGTAGCTGGGACTACAGGCATGCGCCACCATGCCCGGCTAATTTTTTCTATATATATTAGTTGTCCAATTAATTTCTTTCTATTTATAGTAGAGACAGGGTCTCACTCTTGCTCAGGCTGGTTTCGAACTCCTGACCTCGAGCAATCCACCTGGCTAGGCCTCCCAGAGTGCTAGGATTACAGGCGTGAGCCACCTCAGCCAGGCCTTGGGGAGGATTTTAGAGGCAAGGGATTCAAAGAATCGAATTGTAGGGAGCAAACTCTCTGTGGATGCTTCCTTTGAAAAGTTGACGAGCCTTTTGGGTGGTTCTTCTAGTGAGCCATGAAGTCTTTTCCCTGGGGGGGGGGGTCCACTGGAATAGTAAAGTCATGCTAATGGGGACAATGGAAAAGTGAAGTCATGCTAATGCGCTATCTATTGTGCATGGGGTAGGTAGGTCCCACTTTTAAGTGTAAGTTTTGGGGTGAGGGGAGAGGTCTCAGGGGCTGCGGTGGGGTGGGGGTTAGGGGGTGGCCCGCAGGTCTGTGGTCTGGAGGAGAAATGACCAGACTGCACGATGGAGACAGTGAGTTTAGACTTGGAAAAACGGAGGGAGAAAAACTCCAGCTGACCCCAGGAGAGGCTGAGACCGAGGCATGTGGGCTGGGAACCCGGCCTGCAGGTGCCAAACCTGTCCCTGCCCCTGGAGACGGGCAGTGTTGACTTTGGCAGCCCCACCCTGAGCCTCCTCCCACCCCAGAAGGGCTTGAAACTGACACTGGGCCCTGCTGGGGGCTGGAAGTGTTCCCAGCCCGGTCCTGCTCAGGCCGGCTGGGGCAGGCTGCTACCCTGGCAGAGGAAGCCAGTGGGCTTGTATGGGGGAGGAAGGGAGGCTGCCCCAGCCGGGGGCTGGTACCTGGGGCCAGCTGCAGAGGTCATGGCTGGAGGACATCAGGACTAGATGAGTAGGCCAGGCGCGGTGGCTCATGCCTGTAATCCTAGCACTCTGGGAGGCCCAGGCGGGTGGATCACTCAAGGTCAGGAGTTCGAGACCAGCCTGAGCAAGAGCAAGACCCCGTCTCTACTAAAAATAGAAATTAGCTGGACAACTAAAAGCATATAGAAAAAATTAGCCGGGCATGGTGGTACATGCCTGTAGTCCCAGCTACTCAGGAGGGTGAGGCAGGAGGATCACTTGAGCCCAGGAGTTTGAAGTTGCTGTGAGCTAGGCTGACGCCACAGCACTCTAGCCTGGGCGACAGAGCAAGACGCTGTCTCAAAAAAAAAAAAAAAGAAAGAAAAACTAGCTGGGTGTCATGGCATGTAACTTAGCCTCTCAAGTCCCAGCTACTTGAGAGGCTGAGGCAGGAGGATCGCTTGAACACTGGAGTTTGAGGTTGCAGTGAGCTACAATGACACCACAGCACTCTACCTGGGTCGACAGAGAGTAAGACTCTGTCTCGAATAAAAAAAAAAATAAAGGACTAGGTGAGCAGCCTCTTGGTCTCAGACTGAAGACCCAGACAGACTAGGCAAGCGGGGAGAAGAGATGAGTTTTGGGGACATCAGCTGTCATCCTATGGACTTCTCTTTATGGCATACCTACAATGAGCTCAAATCTAGATATGAAATCTGTCATCGCAACAAATGGTCTTTAACAAACTGAGGCACAAGGCCGGGCGCGGTGGCTCAAGCCTGTAATCCTAGCTCTCTGGGAGGCCGAGGTGGGCGGATCGTTTGAGCTCAGGAGTTCGAGACCAGCCTGAGCAAGAGCGAGACCCCATCTGTACTATAAGTAGAAAGAAATTAATTGGCCAACTAATATATATAGAAAAAATTAGCCAGGCTTGGTGGCGCATGCCTGTAGTCCCAGCTACTCGGGAGGCTGAGGCAGGAGGATCGCTTGAGCCCAGGAGTTTGAGGTTGCTGTGAGCTAGGCTGACGCCACGGCATTTACTCTAGCCTGGGCAACACAGTGAGACTCTGTCTCAAAAAAAAAAAAAAAAAAAAAAAAAGAGTCACTTTCCATTGTTCCCTTTCAGAAAGAGATGAGGACAGGTAGGATGGGGACCTGAGGGACCGGGAAAGGCTAAGACAGGTGCAGAGCTGGGCTGCATGTTTGCGGGGGAGGGCAGCTGGGGAGACAGGCTTGGGGGGGGTAGGCTGGGACAGATCTGCATTCTCCTCTGGGCCAGCTCCCTCCAGCTTGTCACCATGGTGATGGCTGGCCCAGGACTTTGTGTCCAGCTCCTGCTGTCCGTGGGCAGTCATCTGACCAGACTCTGCTTTGCTGCAGGCCGAGGGAGGGGGCACGGATGGGCAGGGGGCTTAGGAAGTGGAGAGGGGCAGGGCCTTGGGGCTGCCCTGGGACGGCCTACTCAGAAGAGTACTCGCTGTCTGGTGACGGGGACTTTCTTGAGAGAAATACAATGCCTGGGTCCTGTGAGAGGCCAAGAGCCATGTATCTAGAGGAGGCCATCTGTTTTCCCCAATATTTAGATCCCTGATTGGTTGAATACATGGATGCAGAGCCCAAGGTGTGGAGGACAAGCTGTACAATTTCAAAAAGTTAAAACCGTGTCTCCTACATATACAGTAAGTGCAAATCAAAGATTTAATTCATTAATTAGTGTAAAGCTAGTTCAACGGAGGGTACAAGAGACCACATATACATATGTAGTGGAAAAAATAATTCTAGAATAAGATTGCAATGTTGGATACAACACTGGTTAACATTCTATAAGGTAATACTGCTAGAGTGAGTGCCATGGTGTCTGGGACTATAGGTGCACATTACTACGCCAGGCTAATTTTTCTATTTATAGTAGAGATGGGGGTCTTGGTCTTGCTCAGGCTGGTTTTGAACTCCCGACCTGGAGCAATCTGCCCACCTTGGCCTCCCAGAGTGCTAGTGAGCCACCTGCCTGGCCTATACTGTAATCTTTGACATTATCTTTTCTACCAGATGAAAATGATTTGCAATTTGCCAATTTCCTACAAGTTAACATCCCATTTACAGAGCCCCACTGGGTAATAAGTAGTCAAACAGGGCAGGCTGTTATCTTTAACATATCTATTGAGTTGTAGGCCAGATTGTTAACTGTTCTAGAGTGATTTTTGAAAGACCACACAGTTGGGTTTTTTTGGCCTTATTTCCAAATTTTGGGTAATATTTCTTTTCCTTTTTTTTCCTTTCTTTTCTTGTTTTTTAGATTAGTCAAGTGCAGTAATGAGAAGGGGGAAGCAGTAGAACAAGGAGTTGGATCTGTAACTGTGAACAATCAGGTGAGACAACTCAAGGGTAGTTTTTCCTAAGAAGGCATGTTCTATGCTCAGGGTTCTGCAAACCCTGCGTCCTTCCCCGTCTCCCTCCCCATAGAGCTTCTTTCCCCCACCCCCCAGACGCTTCTCTCCTTCTTTTCTTTTTTTTTTTGTTTGTTTTTTGAGACAGAGTCTCACTTTTTTGTTGCCTGGGCTAGAGTGCTGTGGCGTCAGCCTAGCTCACAGCAACCTCAAACTCCTGGGCTCAAGCGATCCTCCTGCCTCAGCCTCTCCAGTAGCTGGGACTATAGGCATGTGCCACCATGCCCGGCTGATTTTTTATATATATATATATTTTTGGTTGGCCAATTAATTTGTTTCTATTTTTAGTAGAGATGGGGTCTTGCTCTTGCTCAAGCTGGTTTCGAACTCCTGACCTTGAGGGATTCTCCCACCTCAGCCTCCCAGAGTGCCAGGATTATTCTCTACATCTTTGAACCTATCTCCAACTCTGGGTCTGATGGATTCTACTCCCCTTTAGGCCTGAGGTCAGATGTCGCATCTCCGATTTCGCCTCCCCCGCCCCACCCCCCAGTCTGGCTACCGGCACTTCCTGGGCCCAGCAGTATTCCCGGCCTCCCTGCAGCCCAGCACCCAGCACCGCTGCCAGCCAGTCAGTCCCTGCCAGCGTCAGTGTGCTTGTCGGCCTCCTCTGGGAGCCTGCGGGCTTCCACAGTGGGGACTGGTTTTCATTTCTGTACCCCAGGGCCTAACCCGGCCCCTGGCACCCTGTAAGACTTAATAAATGTTTGCTGATGCTGGCTAGCGGCCTCCTCAAGTTCTCTTCCAGGCTTCTTCATGAGTCTTCGGAGATGGACTGGTTGCCATGGTTACCCACCCATTTTCGCCCCCCCCCCCCAGCCTCTCTGTCTCTCTTTCTTTTTCAGACCTCTCACCCCCACGCCCCCACCTCTGCATTGAGATCCAAATGGCTGGGGGCCTTGGAGAAACAAGGGCAGCTCTCTGTCCTGGTGGGTGAGCTCAGCCTGGGGCAGGATGCCTGGCCCTGGTGGGCCCAGAGTTCAAATCTGCATGTGTTTGGTGCGAGGAGCCTCAGGTCTCACACCTTCACCCTGGGCGCTTTGGGTCTCACACTCTAGCTGGGCTGGCCCCACTGAGACCTTACAAGGATTTAGAGACACAAAGAGGCCGATTGTATGGTAATTTCCTCTTTACATACCAGCGGGGCCTATTGAATTCTTTGTACAGTTGGGCCTTTTCTTTTCTTCCCTAATTAGGACTCTGACACCCCTAAGAGTCCCAGAAGGGGAACTTCCCTCCTGGGAGGAGTGGCCATACCTTCCACCCTCACTCTGGCCTTTCTGGTCTGTGGGTCCCTAGGGTGTTGCCCTTTGCCCTTAGACCCAGGCCCAGGCCTGGGCCCAGGCAGAGTGTTCCAACAACGCCCCTTAACGCAACTGGGAAAGTGGACAGTGGCATAGAGAAAAGGAAATAATCAAGAATTAGCAAGAAACCTTTGGTTGGCAAGACTGGGCTTCCTGTCCAGGCTTCTCCAACCTGGGGTGACTATAAAATTGATCCTTCAAGCCTGGACACCCTGGCAGGTGAAAGGTGGGACAGCGGCATAAACCACGACGGCCCTGGGCACTTTGGGAGGTGCAGCCAGGCCCCCTTCGTGGGCACAGAAGCCCAGGGACACATTCCTCACCCAGGGAGCCCGTTTCTTCCATGCTTTCTTTTCACAAGTGCCTACTCTTATTTCTGCTGGGAATGCAAGACAGCAAGCGGTCCCTGGCCTGGGGAAGCTTACAGTCTGATAGAAGAGGCAATTCATCACAAAATAGGATAAAAAACAAAAAAGAGGAAGAAGCAGTGTCTACATAGGAGAGGCACCTCCCCCTGCCCGGAGAGGGGTGTTGGTCTGGGTTAGCTTTTCAGGGGAGGTGAAGGCCGAGTTCAAGTCTTCAGGGCTCTGAAGGAGGAGTAGAAATTTAACTGGTAAAAAAGAAATTTGAAGTGAATAGCAAAGAGTTCTGGTCAGGAAAAAAACCACGAGTGTAGAGGCAGAGAGAGGGGGAGGTGCACCTGGTTTGGGAGTAACCAGAAAGAGGTCTTTTTTTCTGGCCATCCTCTCAGTCTCCTCTTGGGTCCTCTACTTCTGGAAGGGGAGCCCCACATCCCTTCCATTCACTTTGGTCAGAGGGGAACCTCCTCAACCACTGGCTTTCACCAAAGATTGTTGAACAAATCAAAGCCAAGAAGTATCCTACGCTCTTCTTCTGGGGCGTAAAGGCAAGGTTTGGAACTCTGTTTTTTTTTTTTTTTTTTTTTTTTAGTCATTATTACAGTTTTCTTATATGGCACTTGTATCTTTCCAAACATTGACCCACAGTGCTACATACCAGCGACTGTGGCCGAGCAATGCATAGGTCATTGCATTTGATCTGCACGGCAACCCTGGGAGGTAGGCTCGCTCCTCGCCGCTTTACAGAAGAGGCTCTTGGTGAGGTCAGGACCTGCAGAGCTCTCACAGCTGACCGGTGACGAGGTGAGACTTGCTAGGATGAGCCCAATACTCTGAATTCTCTAAATTCCACCCAGCTAACCACACTACGTGGAGCCAGGGAAGGCCTGACTTTGTGTTATTCATAACTCGGCCCCTGGAGAGCTGACTCAGCCAGCCAGTAGTGGCAGCAGCCCCCGGAGTCCCGGGTTTGGGGTGGGTAGGGGGGAGGTGGGCAGCAGTTTCGGTGACCCCTGCAGTCAGACCCAGACAGGACCCCTCCGCCCGCCTCTCCAGGGTGGAGCCCTTCTTTCTAGCAGAGCCGGTCCAGCCTTGTGATGTCACACCACTGGGCAGGGCTTCCGGAGAATGGTGACACCCAGCTGACGTCAGGAGGCAGGGGAGGGGCCCCTCGTCCCCCCTGTCCCCAGGGCAGTTCAGGGCTTGACTGCATTTCAGCAGTGGTTGTAATTGCAAACCTTTCTCTGAACCCGTGGGGTGGGGAAAGCTTGCAGGGAGTTCTGCTCCTGGCTCTGGGATTTGAACCTGGCCCTGGAGACCTGAGACAGCCAATGCTCCGTGTGTCTCTAGACAAGTCACTCGTCCCCTCCGAGCCATTGCTAGGGCACGGCCTCCTAAACCAATGAAATGAGCAGGTTGGTGGAGAGATTTCCGAGGACCCTGTCAGGAGTCCCAGAGGAGGGGATCTTGGGGCCTGAGTCAGCCTGGTTGCTGCCCTGGTCTGTCCTCCCATCTTCCACTCCTCCTCTTGTCCCTGGTGGCCGCGGAGCAAGGACGTGACTCACCAGGCTCCAGGCACCCAGTTTCAGTCTCGCCCCGCCCCGCCCCAGGCCTTCCACTTGATGTTTACTCCCCAGCAGGTGTGCGGGGTCACCTCGCAGCAGGAGGGAGAGGTACTGGGCACTGGGGGCCTGGCAAGGCGGGGCGCTACCTGACCATACCCCACAGGTGGCCTAAGGCCAGATCAGGGTCTTGGAGCTCCCTGGCAAGGTGAGGGGTTTAGGGGGCATAAAAAACTCTCTGAGGCCGGGCGCAGTGGCTCACGCCTGTAATCCTAGCACTCTGGGAGGCCGAGGCAGGGCGGATTGCTTGAGGTCAGGAGTTCAAAACCAGCCTGAGCAAGAGCGAGACCCCATCTCTACTATAAATAGAAATTAATTGGCCAACTAAACATATATATATATATATAAATATATATAAATTATCTGGGCATGGTGGCGGATGCCTATAGTCCCAGCTACTCGGGAGGCTGAGGCAGGAGGATCGCTTGAGCCCCGGAGTGTGAGGTTGCTGTGAGCTAGGCTGACGCCACGGCACTCTAGCCCGGGCAATGAAAAAGTGATACTCTGTCTCAAAACAAAACAAAACAAAAAAAAACCTTTCTGAATGGGACTGGGACCCTGCTGAGCGGCTGAGTCCTCAGCTACCTGCTCTAACCTCCTCCCCTGGTTTCAGGCATCATCTGCCCACTGCTGAGGGCAGCCCAGGCCCCACCCGCAGCCTGAGGCCAGGAAGGCACCCTGCAGGTTAGGGGGGCCTCCAGAGCTGCTGCTTCCCCCAGGACCCCCAGCCCTGTGCCAGCAGGAGGGGACAGGATGTGTGAGTGGCGGGGAGTGTGAGCTGGGAGATCACAGCCCGATGCAGCCTGGGATGGAGAGTGAGCTGGGGAGGGGGGCTGGGGGGAACACTGAAAGCACGGTGAAGGACTGAAGGACGCTGGATTGTGAGTCTGGAAAGCCGGCTTCGAGTGCCGGTGTGGCTACCCCATCCGTTTGTGACCTTGGGCATGTCCACTCCTCTCGTGGTGACTCGGTGTCCCCATCTGTACGAGGTGGGGGCTCATATGTGTAAGTCAGGGCTCCCTGTGACCCTGGCGCTCTGCTGTTACCCAGGTGGGCTTCTCCACCCAGCGCCCAGCCTCCCGTGTCCCCCACGAGCCCCTGCACCTCCCCCAGGGGGAAGGGGACCCTGTAGGAGGCAGCCGAGGAGAACAACGGGAGCTGCTGCCCTCCAGAGAACCGAGGGGCCTGCCCCTCCCCAGCCCCGCTCAGACCACAGAGCAGACAACAAAGCCAGGCAGGTGGAAAATTCCCTCTGGCGCCCTGCCCAGGCACCCTGGATGGCAACTGCGCCAGCCGCGGCGAGCAGGAGCTGGGAGTCCAGGGCGCCGACGGCCCTGCGGCCACGGGGAGCTGGCCGGGGGCTCCCCAGCTCCACCGCCCCCACCGCCCAGACGCAGACACGGTGTTCTGCGCAGGTGGACAGACAGAGGGAGGAGGAGGAGGAGGAGGAGGATGGGAAATGCGTGGTTGTTTGTCTGCTGAGTCTTCTCAGAAGTCGCAGCCCCGAGCCAAGGCGACTGTGCCGGCTCCTCCCGTGGTAACGAGTGGCCCCTGAACGCAACACGCGTGGAGGACGGGGCCGCGGCTGTTTTGGTGGACACACACACACACACAGAGAAACGGAGCTTTGCCAGGTGTCCCTGCGTCCTCTGGGCTCCCGCTGGCTGCCGGGCTCTGCCTTGTGACCGTGGGCAGTGCGTGTCCCCACCATCACCGTGCTTTGCCCATCTCCAATGCAGGGATGGCCGTGTGGGCCCGCCCTCCCGGCAGGGCACGAAGCCATCCGACCCGCACAAGGCCCGGGAGAAGGGGACAGCTCTGTGTGAGCATGTGACTGGAGACTGGGAGGCCGAGCCCTTCCCATGACCCGTGAGTCCAGGGACTCCTTGTGCGTAGAAGCCAGGGCAGGGTCCCCTCCACCTGCCTCTCTCCCGTGCTCTGCCCAGACCCTCAGAGGATTGGCTGAGTTACCATGGCAACATCTCTTTGCCTATCCCCCCAGAGGCCTTTTCCAGAATCTGGAGTCAGTTTCTAGAATGTTCACCTCCCAACACTTTCATGCTGCCAGTCGGTTCAGATGTGTCTTCTGGGACTCAGGAAGCCCCTTTGTGGCTTTGCTGGGTCACAGCCACCTGGCCCCTGGAGCAACCCCCGCAGGGCACCATCCACTGGGCACTGGAGGACTGAGGGTTCGGGGCGTGGCGAGGTCAAAGTGAACCTCGGACTGCTGGGAAAGCCACCCAAAGGCCATGTCCCACTGACCTGCAGTCAGCAGGCAGCGAGCGTCACTGCCTGTGCAAGGAACACTGTCTAGGCTGGCAGGAGAAGGGCCTGGAGATAAGGCAGGGCACGAACCCGACTCCATGACAGCCAATTAGCTCCGCTTCAAGAACCCAACCGCCGTGACTCAACTGCGGCCAATCAGGAGGCCCTGGGCCAGATACCTTTTCCAGCCAGACACACCTGTAACCTGCTAGCCATCTGTTGGGCCACACCCCTGCCCCAACCATTCTAGAAAGAAATATAAATCTCTTTACACAGCTGCATATGGAGAGCTCGGCAACTCTAACATGGAGAGAGATGCACACGGGGCTGTAGGAAGCGCAGAGACAGATGCTGAACACGCACCTGCGCAGGTGAACATCTCCCTGACCTCAGCCCTGCTCCTTCCTGCCTCTGCCGAAGACACCACCGTCTCTATTCTCCTCCACCCACTGGGTCCAAAACTGGCAAAAGAGAGGAGGTTTGGGGTTTTGCAACAGACTGCATATACCTCTCCAGTGCCCAGGGGCAGCTTTCTATGAATTGTTAGGCCAGCAATGGTCCAGAAATGTTCCCTCATCCTGTGCAAAGAACAAACAAAACACCCCCCCCCAACTAAAACCGAACAAACAGAAACACTATCAGTTGGGCATCATCCCTCGAGGCTCCTCTGGGAATACGGGCGCTTGCAGGGGACCGAGAGCCCCCCTGCAAAGCCCCATTTTCCATGGATGAGAGCTGGGGCCCAGAGGGAGGCTTCCTCCATCCAGAGGCAGGCTCGGTGCTTGTTATTGTCGGCAAGGGCGTCTTGCCAGAGTTCCAGGAGCCAGGGCAGAGACTGGCCGGGTGGGCCCACCTGGAGGATTTCCTGGGTGCGTGCCCCAGCCGGTAGTGGTGGGTCAGGCATGCGCAGAGGAAGGCCTGGGAACCGGGCAGTGAGCTTTCCTGCGCTCCCCACCTTCCCGCCCTAGGACCTGCCCGAGGGCTGGAGCACTGGGCCCTCTCCAGACTCTGCGGGAGAAATAGTAGTGCCCGGGTGCTGGCACGCAGTGCTGCATGCAGGGGGACCCCGAAGGAGGGAGCTGGGGACAATCCAAACCCGTTCAGCGTTACCCCGGAGGCGGCAGGCTCAATCCGCACTCATGTTTCCAAGCCCTCCGGATGTAGGGGAGATGCTTTGCAGCGGCCAGGAGTCCGCAGGCTGGGCCTTGACCGAAGCCTGCCACACCCCCGAGGAGCCAAGAACACAAACAACTCGCATGCATGAAGTGCGGCCTTTGTGACGGGGACTGTGCCGGGCACCGGGCGAGCAGGGGTGCGCTAGGTGCCTCCGCCCCTGCGGTTAGGTAGCTCTCATGTGGGGTACGGAGGGAGTGTCAGCAAAGGACCCCCAAAGTCATCGGCCCCAAACCAAGCGAAACAATGAACGAGTCTACAGGCGGCACTTTTGTGCTGGTTTCCCCGGGAGAGAAGAAAGGCTGGATCCCGGGAAGACTCAGAAGGGGGACAAGGTTTAACCCCTGCAAGCTGAGGACAAGCGGCAGTAGGAAGAGTTTCACCCATGGCTGGAAATTATTTTATTCATCCTAGGTTAAAGTCTCCCCAAGGTTTTGGGCGGCCGGCTTGGCCGTGCCTGTTCCTGGGAGCAGGGGCTAGGCTCTGCCTGGGGCTGTGAGGGGTGGGGTCACCTGTGTCACCTGTGCTTCCTTTGCATGCAGGGAATTTCCTCCATCTTTCCCACAGGGAGGTGTGGCCAGGGACCTTTGTCCCCCTCCCTTTGAAGCACTCCGTGCCTCTTCTCCACTCCCGATCCAGGGCAGTGTCTAAGGTGGGCATGGAATAAACCCAGCACTCTAAGAGGGGGGCGAGGAAACCCTCCCACCCATTCCGGGGTCCCTGGGATGCCCGGGATCTTGGCGGCATGGCCCGGGGTCCCTCAGCGATCCGGGTCAGAGCCACACGGCCAGGCTGGCAGGACAGCAGGACGGACCTCCCAGCTCAGGGATTTGCCCCTGTGAGCACCAGGGCCCGGGGCTTGAGCGGTGGTCTCAGTGGGACCAGGAGAAGGAGGCAGGTGTGTGGAGGAGGGGAAAGAGGGAAAGAGGACGGGAACTGACATTTGTGAAGAACCCACTTTGCGACAGGAATGTGCCGCTTATGTAATTCAGTGTTCAGAGCAACCTTGCAGCACGTGTTATTGTCCTGGTTTACTGAAAACGGAGGTAGTGACAGGTTAAGTGACTTGCCCACGGCTACACAGCCAGGAAGGGAGGAAATGTGGATTTGCGTGAATCCGATTTCGCATGTCCAGGACGACCCCTACTCCAGAGAAGGGGAGGGGGCGGGTGCCAACAGGCCAACAGACTCAGGAGTGGAGGGTCAACCGCCTCCCCCCCCACGCCCGCCTGGCAGGCCCCCTGGAGGCGGCGCCGCGGGTGCTGCCCAGGGGAGCAGCTTAACGCTGCTCTCTGGCTCCGCGCTGCATTCTTTCGCGCTGAGCTCTCTGGGTTGGCAGCTTGTGTCAAGACATCAGGGCAGGAAAGCAGAAAGGACATGGCCGGGGCACCTGGCAATGAATAATCTGCTTGTCTTGGCCCCGCTGCCCGTGGCTGTGTGGCGAGGCTGGGCCTGAGGGCAGGGGGTCGAGGGAGGGGCCGGGCAGCCCCGAGGCGGGACCCTGAGACCCCTCTGCGTCTCGCCTCCCACACGGTCTCCACGAAACAGAAACCCCGGCTTCCCCCACTGCCCCCTGGCTGCAGCCCAACCCACGGCAGCCACTGCCTGGGGCTCGGCTCTCCCCTAGGATTTTATCTCAGCCCTGCCCACCCACCCCCAGGCCTCAGAGCCGGGCCCCAGGCTGCGCAGGGCCCTCCAGGGACCAGCCTGCAGGACGGCGGGGGAGGCAGATAGCACAGGATGCAGGGCTGCCCTCCGGGCTCTCCCAGGCTCTTCCAGCCTCACCCCAGCCGGCGGGCTCAACGGCCTGGTCTTGTGATTCGAGGGGCCAGGCTGTCCTGCCACTGGGTGGGTGACGCAGGGCTCCAGCCGCTGGCTCTTCCTGGAGTCGGTCTTTCCTCCCCCAAGACCCATTCCTGTCGGAACTTCTGCCCCACCTCCTTCCTGCCAAACTGGCGCCCTCGCTTCCACCCAAACTGTGCTCCGGAAGGAATCCCTCCTAAGACTTCTCTCCAGGAAGCCTTCTTGGACTCACCCAAGCCCATCTGGTCCCCTCAAGCACTCCTGTCTGCTGGCTGCCCTCACGTACCCCCTCCTGGTGCTGTGGCCCCTCCCTGCCCGTGTGCCTGATGATCTG
Source organism: Mirza zaza (assembly GCA_008750895.1). NCBI lineage: Eukaryota > Metazoa > Chordata > Mammalia > Primates > Cheirogaleidae > Mirza > Mirza zaza. The sequence continues at coordinate 61,887 of VSMD01060113.1, read as the reverse complement.
CCCGCTGACTGCCTCACACCTGGGACCTGTGTGTGTGTGTGTGTGTGTGTGTGTGTGTGAGAGAGAGAGAGAGAGAGAAGAGAGCGAGAAGAGACTCTGTCTCTTCCAGGGGACAGAACCAGAAACAGGGGTGGATTTTCCTTATGGATTTCTAATACGGGGGTAACTTCCAGATTATATCCATTTAAATTGGAACTGGCTGTCTCCAAAGGCAGTAACCTCTGTCCATGGAGGGGTTAACAACCCATGGTTTTGGGTGTCAAGGATGTGTCTGCCACTTGAAACCGTTCAATAAACATTTGCCAAACAAACAGCAGCATGCATCTCTCCTCCAGCAGTATCTCATATGCATCTCACAAGAATTGGGGATTTCATTCTGTTGGGGCCAGCCCGTTGTTGGATCCTGAAAGTCCAGCCCCCGTTGCTATTCTGATGTTGAAGGGGTCCCTGCTGAGAAACTGTAGAGAGCAGGCCTTAGCACGCAGGAGAGGACCGCCCCGTACACCCTCTCTTGGTCTGGCCTTGGAAGAGACCTGCAACGTGGATGTTTGCTGACAAGCTCCTAGCGCCGGCTGCCAGCGGGGAGCTTCGATGGGGACGCCCTGCATCCGGAAGGCGAGATGACTGACACCTTGGCGGCCAGGTGGTCGGGCTCCTCGGAACGGGCTGTGCTTGGATCTCTCTGGCATCCTTGAGCGTCTCCTTGCACCGGACACTCCAGCCTTGCCTCGGCTGTGCCGCAGGACGGTGAGGGCCGATGACAGGTGTGTCTAGAACGTGGCCATCCGGGGGCAGCCAGCGCTGAGAGCCACAGCCAGAGATCCCGCGGGGAAAGGGGCGTCTTGGGGCGGGAGTAGGAGATGGCTGCAAGTTGTGTTACTTTTTTAGAGGAAGCCAGCAGCTCCTTTCTCTCCCACCGGCGGTGAAGAGATGTTGGCACCATAGGACAGGAGGGATTCGGTGAGCAGTTTTTGCCTCCGCTCACCATTTGTGTATTTATTTATTTTTCCTTACGCACAGGCATCCGCGGAGTGCCGGGCACCGAGGATGCAGACAGGGACGTGGCACGTGGGCCTTGGTCGCCAGAGGTGACCGTCAGTGACGCCGTGGTCTGGCAGCCCCCCGGGGTCCAGTATTCCTCCCCCTGTCCCCTCCTACAAGCACCTCCCCAAGGTCCTGCGAGGAAGTACCATCTGAATGCAATGAATGAACTACCTGATACGTCTTCTCCAGCTCTGGAGAACGCTATCGGAATCCCGGGGAGGACTTGCTAAGCCCAGGGGGCTTAGGGTCCAGGACGGGCCCAGGAACGTGCGTTTCATACGCGTTTCCAGATGTTGCCGGCCCCGTGCTGCAACCGAACACGGCTGCCTTACGTTGTCGTACAAGATGATACTGTCTTTTAAAAATGCTTTCACAGTGGCCGCATTTGATTTTCATGGCATCCTTGTGAGGGAGGCCTCAGGCCCAGCACAGTGCGCCTTACCTTTTACCCAGGAGAAAACCGGAGGGCAGAGAGGCCCCACGACCTCGAGGCACCCTGTCCATCTCCTCCGTGTCCTTCGTCGCAACCTATAGTTATATTATTCCGAGTGCAGCTTTTTCAGCGACTGCCTCCTTCGCTGGATGCGAATTCCATGAGGACAGAGGTCATGCCACGTTGTTCCTTCTGTTTCCTGGGTGTCTGGGATGACGCCCGGCACATAGTAGGTGCTCAACAAACATTTGGAAAATGAGCGGCGGAGCGATCACTGCCGTCAGGGGCTGGTTAGCATCGGAATGGGGTCCCTCAACCCTCAGAAGCACATTTCCCCTCTAGCAGCCCTTTGCCTGTCCTTCAGGGCAGGACGCAGGTGCCCCTGGGCCCAGGAGCCCAGAGCACGGAGGGGAATGGACACGGTGAGAGCCAGTCTGTGCCCGCCCCAGGCCAGATCCACGTCGCCGTTCAGGCCGGGCCCCCTGGCATGGGGAAGAGCTTATCTCAGAATTTGCCCTCCCCGCCTTTTTGGCTGCCTTCTGCCTCTCTGTGCTTTGATTTCCAAATCTGTAAAATGAAGGTAATAAAAGCACCTCACCTCATAAGGTTGCTGCGAGGGTTGGATGAGTTGATTCTAGCCAACACCTAACATTTCTATACTGCTTACTATGTGCCTGCCAGAAACTGTTCCAGCGATTTACATGATGAGCTCTTTCACGTTTTTTCTTTTTTAAAGAGGTGAGGTTGGCCAGACCTATAGTTGGTGGCTCATACCTATAGTTCCAGCAGCACTTTGGGAGGTAGAGGTGGGAGGATGGCTTGACCCCAGGAGTTCAACGTTGCAGTGAGCTGTGATGGCACCACTGTGCTCCACCTGGGCGGTGGAGCGAGACCTGTCTCAAAAAACAAACAAACGGGGGTGGGGGAGGGGATGGGTACATACAAACATAATGAGTGAGACCTGCAACGATGGTTGGGGGATGGACACGCTTGAAGCTCTGACTCGAGGGGGGAGGGGGACAAGGGCAATATACGTAACCTTAACATTTGTACCCCCATAACATGCTGAAATTAAAAAATAAAAATAAATAAAATTTAAAAAAAAAGGAAAACAAACAAACAGGAAAAACAGAGAGAGAGAGAGAGAGAGACAAGGTATTGCTATGTTGGCCAGGCTTGTGTTCAGCGTCTACCCACAGGCAAGATCACAGCACACAGAAGCCTTGAACTCTTGGCCTCCAGGGATCCTTCTGCCTCAGTCTCTCTAGTACAGGGGTCCTTAAACTTTTTAAACAGCGGGGGCCAGGCGCGGTGGCTCACACCTGTAATCCTAGCACTCTGGGAGTCCGAGGCAGGAGGATCGCTGGAGTCCAGGAGTTCGAACCAGCCTGAGCAAGATCGAGACCCAGTCTCTATTAAAAATAGAAAAAATTAGCCGGGCGTGGTGGCGCGTGCCTGTAGTCCCAGCTACTTGGGAGGCTGAGGCAGGAGGATGGCTTGAGCCCAGGAGTTTGAAGTTGCTGTGAGCTAGGCTGATGCCATGGCACTCACTCTAGCCTGGGCAACAAAGTGAGACTCTGTCTCAAAAAAAAAAAAATCCTGTCTCCCACTCTGTCCTGATCCTGTCGTCAGCACTGGGGAAATTCCCAGGGGGAAGAGTGGGGAATTCCTGGGATCATGGGGCCCAGGCTGAGAAAGGCTTTCGCTTTCTACTTGGCATGCTTCTGAATAGGGGTGATGCCCCCAGCTTGGTCCGGACAGAGGAATCTTCCTGAAGTAGAGCCAGGGCTGGGAGGAGAGCCCTTGCGGGGGCTCCATGCCAGGCACCCTCTGTGGGGAGGAAACAGCGGCCACATCCCACCATCCCTTTGGTCTCGCCCCTGGAGCCCAGCTCTTTCCAGCTGGTCTCAGACAGCCACAAAAAGGCGGGGCTTGGGCAGAGTGGGACAGGTGAGGCTTAGCGGGGCTGAAGGTCTGAGGCCGTGCCCTTCACTTCCATCCCTGGACATTTGGTTCCACCTAGTGGCCTCTGGCTTTCCAGCCATCCCAGCAGAGACCAGCGGAGGGGATGGTCTTTCGGGCATGGGTGTGTGTCCATCACCCACTCTGGGCGAGGCACGGCAGGAGGTGCCGTGGGACATCTTTGTGAGTGCCAAGGAAGAGCGGAGAACTCGGCTCACCACGTGCAGCCCCGTGCGAGGGTCTGCGCCGTGGGCACGTGCCTGGGAGCACGAGGACCCGGCAGCAGAGATGGGGTGCTGAGCCCCTGGTCTTGGCACTCCACTGCTCTGGACTTCCGTTTCCACTGCTGAAAAATTAGAAGGTTGGTGTCTCTAGGATCTCTTCCCGTGCTAGAATTCTGTAAGGCTGCACAAAGGAGTGGTTAGCTGTTTCAACTTCGGAGCCGGACAAAATTACGTTTGGATCCCAGCTGTCACTCACTAGCTGTGTGTCCTTGGGCAAATGACCTTGCCTCGCTGAGTCTGGGGTGATAATGTAAAATAAGTGATAGGCCGGGCACGGTGGCTCACGTCTGTAACCCTAGTGCTCTGGGAGGCCGAGGTGGGCGGACTGCTCGAGGTCAGGAGTTCAAGACCAGCCTCAGCAAGAGCAAGACCTTGTCTCTACTAAAAATAGAAAGAAATTAGCCAGACAACTAAAAATATATAGAAAAAATCAGCTGGGCATGGTGGCACATGCCTGTAGTCCCAGCTACTCAGGAGGCTGAGGCAAGAGGATTGCTTGAGCCCAGGAGTCTGAGGTTGCTGTGAGCTAGGCTGACGCCACGGCACTCACTCTAGCCTGGGCAACAGAGTGAGACTCTGTCTCAAAAAATAAAAAAGAAATAAAAATAACTAACTAAATAAACTTTGGGACATTGCTGTTTTCCTTGGGAGCAGCGTGGTTGGGAAGGAGGTGGGTGGGCTCTTGCTGAGAACAGCCTCTCCTTAAGAGGCTGTCAAGTCACACCCAGGTTCTGGGCTTTGCTCTGCCTCCACTATGTGGCAAGTGACTGATCTCTACAAAATTCAGATTTCAGATCTGAAAAGTGTGTTGTAATAGCACTTACCCCATAGAACTGCCTGTAAGGGAAACTGAAAAACCGGTTTCGTGCTAGTACGTGTTCAGTAAATGGCACTGACGGTCACTACTCAGTTTTTGTGTGTGTGTGTTTTTTGGTTTTTTTGTTTTTTTTTTAGATGACCCTGCGGTGCGCCGGCCGGCCCGCCAGGCAGAGCACCCAGGGCCAATGTACTTCTTTTACTCTGTTGCTCCGTTTTGAACGCAGGAGCTGCCTGAGAGTCAGGTGGGGCCCGGAGCCCCAAGCCCCGGACACCTCGCCGAGTCACTGCAGGCCAGCGCATCTCCCGCAGCAGGTGGCTCCCAGGCTCCGCGGTCGGACACTGTGGGGCCCGAGAGGGAGAGCCGTGCGGGACAACACGCGTGGGGGCAGCAAAGAGCGCCGGGTGTCCAGCAGAGGGCCCTGCCCGGCGGCCGGGGGCTGGGACGGAGGGCGGTGATGCCAGACGCCTGACGGGAGGCGGAGCCCAGCCTTTCCTCTCGCAGCCCGCACTTGGGCGCCCTGCCCTCACCTGCTCTCCGAGGGGCAGCTGCCTCCTGCTCCTGCGGCCATGCGGTGGCTGTGGCCCCTGGCCATCTGTCTGGCCGCGGTGCTGGCTGCAGGCCTCAGCGGGGGCTCCAGGGGGGCCCCTCTGCACCCGGGCGGGCGCAGGGCTGAGGCCCAGGAGCAGCAGAGCCGACCCAAGAGAGGCACCGAGGATGAGGAGGCCAAGGGGGTGCAGCAGTACGTGCCCGAGGAGTGGGCTGAGTACCCCCGGCCCATCCACCCTGCTGGCCTGCAGCCCACCAAGCCCTTGGTGGCCACCAGCCCCAACCCAGACAAGGGCGGGGGCACCCCAGGCGGCGGGCAGCAGCTGAGGGGCAACCTGACCGGGGCGCCGGGGCAGCGGCTGCGGATCCAGAACCCCCTGTACCCGGTGACGGAGAGCTCCTACGGCGCCTACGCTGTCATGCTGCTGGCCCTGGTGGTGTTCGCCGTGGGCATCGTGGGCAACCTGTCGGTCATGTGCATAGTGTGGCACAGCTACTACCTGAAGAGCGCCTGGAACTCCATCCTCGCCAGCCTGGCCCTCTGGGACTTTCTGGTCCTCTTTTTCTGCCTCCCCGTCGTCATCTTCAATGAGATCACCAAGCAGAGGCTGCTGGGCGACGTTTCTTGCCGGGCCGTGCCCTTCATGGAGGTGAGTGTACACACGTCCTGCCGGAGCCCAGCCGTGGGGCTGCGGCCCGGGGAAGGGGGTCCGCGTCTCCGTCCGGCCCTCGGAAGTGGCATTTGGGGGCGCGCGGAGCCGCGGAGCTCTGGCTTGCAGCTCCTGCTGCACCAGGTGAGGGTGCAGACACGGCACTGGTGTCCGGTCCCTCGAGGGAAAGCTCGGCAGGTGTTCAGGACCCTGTGCTCCAGCCCCAGCCTGGCCTCCGGCTTGGGGAGCAGCTCAGGGCAGCGCTCTTGCCCCCTCCCTAGCCCCTAAGCCGCCCCACCGCGCCCCAGCCCCCTCCGTCATTGCACCCGAGAAATCTCGCCGCCCTTTGTCATGCCTCCTTTTCCTCTCTTTGTGCCCGCTGCCGCTCCCTGAACCCACAGCTGCCCTCCTCTTCCCCCGACATCCTGCCTCCCAATGCAGAGCCCGAGTGGAGAGCCCAGGTCCCCGCGGACCCCCGTGCTGAAGTCACTACCCGCTCCCTGGGAGCGCAGACACCAGAAGGAAAGACCCTTCCCTTTCTCGCTGCGATTCTCCTCCTTGCTGTCGTCTCCATCAGCAACACCGCCCTGAGGCCTCTCTGGAAGGGCAGACCTGGTTCTGGGCGCTGCAGCTGGCTGGGGGCTCTAGTCTCAGCTCTGCCGCTGACACGCCGGGTGTCCCTGGGCAGGTTGCATCGCCTTCCCAGTTGCCTTAGCCCCCACCCCGGGGGTAGACCGGGTGGCCCTTCCAGCCGGCGTGTCCCGCAACTCCACGATGTGTCACTGCACCCTTACTTCTGGGAACTTCCACCCCAGGGTAAGCCCATGGGTATCGAAGGATGTGTAGATCGAATAGAGACAACTTAAAACGCTGCAAAAACATACCAGCGCAGGTGCATGTATGCAAGAGACACAGCAAGGCCACTGCCTCTATGTCAGAAGACAGATGAGCAAGCAGCCTTTTAGCTTCTGGCTGCATGGGGGGTAATATTGAGCACTTAGTGACTGTGGCAGTGTCACTCTGCGGGTGACTCTGCATGACACGGGTGACCTGCCTGGCTGGGGAAGGAATCGGGATCAGGCGTTTGGACACAGGTCCTATTCCCAGGTCTGTCCCTAAGTCACTAGGTGTTAACGACGGTTTCACACTTGGACGGACTCTCTGAGGCTCGGCAGCTGGTTCGGTCCTTTCCTGTCCTTCCTGAGCAAGGGAGGCTGCCTGATGGTGGCCCAGAGGTGCTTGGACCTGGAAGGAGACCCTGCGACCGGGGGTAGCCTTTCCTCTTAGCCATCCCTCACCTCCTGCTCACAGCCAGGTGAGCCGAGAGCGGTTAGACAGGGGACTTTGGAACAGGGCAGACTTGAGTAGAAAACGGGTTTTCGCTGTCACTAGCTGAGTGACCTCGGTAAGTTATTTAAACCTAAATTTCCTCATCTTTAAATTGGGGATACAACAACAATGATAGCAACAGCTACCTGCGTGAATTCTTGAAGGATTAAACAGCGATGTCTATGAAGTGCTTAGAACTCAAATAATCCAGCAGTTGGTGGTTTTTACTGGGGAAGGGTGTAAGAGAACGGGGAAGGGCAGACGCATGTGAACTCTTGTTCGAGAGTGCCTGCTAGGTCCGAGAAGGGTCTCAGTGTACCCAGCACGCAGGCTCTGGCCTCGGTCTGGCTAGGCCACCCGCCCGCCGTCCCTCCCGGGGACATAGGGATGCCCCACAAGCCGATAGAGCGTCCTCCTCCAGGCTGGGCGATGGGGTGGGAGTCAGGGAGCAAAACAGCTGCCCCAAACCAACCCTTTCACAGGGAGGATCTTGGGATGGCCCCTGGCAGGGAGCGGGAGGAGGCAGCTTGGAATAAACTGGAGATGTTGTTTAGACCCAGGGACAGAGGGAGAGAGAGCGGCGCTTTGCTCGAGCCCTAACTAAGGCTGCTCCTCGGCAGGCCCGGGCTCCTCTGCCAAGGGAGGGGGCTGGGTTCTCACAAAGGACACTTGGTGGCAGTGCTAATAAGCAGGGGATTGTGTCCCCCAGCCAGAAGAGGGAGGAATTTGGACAGGAGGGGGGTCTCAGCACAATCCCCGAGTGTGGCTGGACATTGTTTGGTGGCGAGGGAAGCTCCCCTCTTCCGCTGCGCTCCCTGGCGCTGTCTCCCCTGCTGCTCCTGCTCCTTCCTCTTGGCCGGCAGGGCCTTTCCCTGCCTGCTCAGTGACTTCTGTGTGGGGACAGGGGCACAGCCTTGCTGTGCCCAAGGGGGCTGCTTCCCCTCGCAGGCAGCCGGGCAGGGCTCCTCAGGATGGGGCAGGAGAGTGTGTGTGAGTGCCCTGCTCCCCCACACCACCTGCCAAGTCCGTGCAAAGCATGGGGTGCAGGAAGTGCAAGGACCGGCAAAAACCCAGAACCTCTGTGTTCGTCTTGGCTCCTCCTTGGAGATGAGTTTCCAAAGTTTCTCAGAGAGTACAGGGTTTGCAGGAGCCAGGCCACTTGTCCCCCAGCCTGGGAGGCAAAGACAGGTGGGAAGAGGCAGGTGTTCGAGCCTGAGCCTCACCCCTGCTGTCCTCCAGCGGCGTGGGAAGTGCAGGACGGGTAGAAAATGCTCGTTAAATAGTCGCTGTTGCCACTGCTATTATTTCTATGCCTCTCACTTAATTTGTCATTCTCCTTTGTCCTCCAAAGTTTTTTTTTTTTTTGAGACAGAGTCTCACTCTGTTGCCCAGGCTAGAGTGCTGTGGCATCAGCCTAGCTCACAGCAACCTCAAACTCCTGGGCTCAAGCGATCCTTCTGCCTCAGCCTCCCGAGTAGCTGGGACTACAGGCATGCACCACCATGCCTGGCTAATTTTTTCTGTATATTTTTAGTTGGCCAATTAATTTCTTTCTATTTTTAGTAGAGATGGGGTCTCGCGCTTGCTCAGGCTGGTCTCGAACTCCTGACCTTGAGCGATCCTCCCGCCTCGGCCTCCCAGAGTGCTGGGATCACAGGCGTGAGCCACCGCGCCCGGCCCTCCCCACAGGTTTTGACCAAGGGCTTCTCTCTCCCTCCACCTCCTTGCCCACAGGTCTCCTCTCTGGGGGTCACGACCTTCAGCCTCTGCGCCCTGGGCATCGACCGCTTCCACGTGGCTACCAGCACCCTGCCCAAGGTGCGGCCCATCGAGCGGTGCCAGTCGATCCTGGCCAAGCTGGCCGTCATCTGGGTGGGTTCCATGACGCTGGCCGTGCCTGAGCTCCTGCTGTGGCAGCTGGCGCAGGAGCCGGGGCCCACCGCGGGCACCGTGGACTCGTGTGTCATGAAGCCCTCGGCCAGCCTGCCCGAGTCCCTCTACTCGCTGGTGATGACCTACCAGAACGCCCGCATGTGGTGGTACTTCGGCTGCTACTTCTGCCTGCCCATCCTCTTCACCGTCACCTGCCAGCTGGTGACGTGGCGGGTGCGGGGCCCCCCGGGGAGGAAGCCGGCCTGCCGCGCGGGCGAGCACGGGCCGTGCGAGCGCCAGCTCAACGGCACCGTGGTGGGCCTGGCCGTGGTCTACGCCTGCTGCACCCTCCCCGAGAACGTCTGCAACATCGTGGTGGCCTACCTGTCCACCGAGCTCACCCGCCACACCCTGGACCTCCTGGGCCTCATCAACCAGTTCTCCGCCTTCTTCAAGGGCGCCGTCACGCCCGTGCTCCTCCTGTGCGTGTGCAAGCCGCTGGGCCAGGCCTTCCTGGACTGCTGCTGCTGCTGCTGCTGCGAGGACTGCGGCGGGGCGGCGGACGCCCCGGCCTCCGACGGCTCGGGCAGCAAGCTCAAGGCCGAGGTGCCCTCCTCCATCTACTTCCACAAGCCCAGGGAGTCGCCGCCGCTCCTGCCCCTGGGCACGCCTTGCTGAGGCCCGGGCCGCGGCGGGCAGGCGGCTGCCACCTGGCCGGCGTCCGCGTTTCCTCCCCGTAGGTCTTGCTTTGCTGCCCGTCTTGCTGTCCAGAGATGGGTTTGGTTCCTCTCGCCGCGGCTTGGGGGAGTCAACGCCCCGTCCCCAAGCAGGGCCCTTCCGGTCACTCGTGGGGCCTTCCAGGCCTGTCCTTTCCACCAGTGGGCAGTGATGCTTCTCGGTCCTTACGGCTGCCGCCAGCGGGGAGCCAGAACTGTGCCTGCCACTTCCTGCTTCCAGCCCTGCTTCCCTCTCTCTCACCCAGGGACCTGGCTCTGCTTCAGGGGCCCGCTCTGAGCATCCTGACCCCACCCTTCGCCCTGGAGCCCCATCCCGCACGGGGGCTCCTCAACTTGGCTCAGCTCCCTTTTCTCTGGACGCGCCCTGGTACCGGTGACTTCTCTTCTTCTGGAGGACTTCTCTCTCCTCCCTCCTCGGTTCTTCGAGATGCCCCTGGTGGCCCTGTCCCAGCCCCCTAGTTAGGTGCTTTCCTATAGAAGGCCTGTCGTGACAAACAATAAACTAGGTAGTGATGCCCGTACACCCGCTGCACGTTCTTGTGCCAGATCTTGGTGGAGCCCAGATGCCTGGGCCTTCCCTGGGGGAATGCCTCCTGCCCACCTGTGGCCTTGGCCTTGGCCTGTGCTGCCGTTCTGCACAGCCCTGCCCACGTAAGGGCGTCATGGCTTTTGAGGGGCAGAGAGGACAAAGGGCTTGGAAGCCGGGGGCGGGGGTGGGGGCGAGGGACCTAAGCCCTCATCCCGGCCTAAACGCAGCGGTCTCCGGGAAGTCGAAAGGCTGTGAACTCTTGTCCTCTGGAGCCCCTGTGTTTGTTCTCTCCACAAAGGCCCCACTCGAGGGAATCCAATGGCCTTCCCTCCTTGGGGCTGCCCAGCCCTCTTGGTCTGAGAGCTGCTCTTGTTCCGTTTCTTGGAATGGCGTGTTTTGCCTGTAGACGGCCCAGCTGCCTGCCCCAGGCCTGCCACCCCCCCCCACCCCCCCTTCCTGCCAGAGCTCCAGCAGACCCTGCAGCTCCTCAGGCTACCCCCGCCGAAGTCCCACTTCCCACAGCCCCCCCCTGGGGCCTTCCGAAGGGTACCCTGAGCCCTGTCGGGCTCGAGAAGCTGACGCATGAGCCGGAAGTGAGGCCTCGGCCTGGGCTGCCAATCCTCCCTGCCCCAGAAGCCCGGCTTTCCCCAGAGCCACCCTCCCCAGTGCGAAGCTCAGCTCCAAGTCCCACCGGAGACTTCCGCCCGCCAGGCCCACCTAGAACCTGCTGCACCTGGGCCTCAGGAAGGGCCCTGGGGCCCAGGGGTGCTGAGGGGCAGTGGGGTGGGGGCTCCCAGTGCCCCCACCCCATTCTCCTTTGTGCACCCACCCACGCCCCTTGGCCTCAGCCTGCCCCACGCCCAGGCTTCCCTCCCCCTCTCCCGGGGATCTTAACGGCCTTGTTCTCTCTCCCTGGCACCCACCCCCAGGGCCGGGTGACGCCAAGGGAGCAGGAGGCCGTTGCTAGGTGATGCCGCTGCCATGCGCACACCCTTTGTGCTGGGGAATGACACCCACCCATTTCTCAGCAGACCTGTTGCCACGGTGACTGGAGCCCCCAGCTCCGTCTGCAGAAACGGGGTGCGTGGAGGAGAGGCCCGAAGGCGGGCGCTGCGCTGCGGGTACCGGGGCCCCTGCCTCCGTGTTCCCCCAGCTCCTCCTCTGCCCCGTCCTGCCCCCCAGTCCCGGACACACCAAATGTCCTAAAGGAGGCAGGCGGGGGCCGGGTGAACCGAGGTGAAGTCCGGCGGGGAGGGCGAGGATGGAGGCTGTGGGCAGGAGAGGGGGCACCGCAGCATCCTGTTTGGGGGCACCCTCGGCCTCCCCTCCCGCTGGCTGGCCAGAGACGGACGGGGGAGGCGCGGATCCAGGCCTGGCCACGTGGGCGGCCTGTGGAATCGGCCAGCGGCCCGGCCTTGGGAGAGAGCCACCGGCCCTCCCGCCCGGCCAGCTGGGGGAACAATGCTGGGCTTGTTGCTCAGGGGTCCCGGGCTTGGGGCGGGGGGAAGGCGGCACATGGCGGCGGTGGACGCAAGCCGGGGTGCTGAGGGGACGCTGGCGCGGCCCCGAGCAGACTTGGGGAGACCAGTGCTCAGACCCGAGTGCCAGGTTGGCCGGGCGAGGGGCCTGGGGTCCACGGCGTCTCCCAACCCACTCAGGAAACCCTAACCCTCCCATCGTTTATCCGAATGCATGGCTTGGCCTCGCAGTCTCAGCTTCCTCATCTGTGAAATGGGAACATCCCTCCCTCACAGAGGACTGTGGTCGTTTAATGAGACGAGGTATATAAGGCACCTGGCGTGGTGCTTGGCACTTTTTCTTCCTTCCTTGCTCTCCTCTGGGAATTCAATTCTCCAGTGCTGCGGAGGAGGCCTGGCCAGGCCATCCTTAAACTCTTCCAGGTCTTGGCATCAAAGGGCCCCAAACGTGATGATTTACATACACTCGCTGTCTGGCCCTCGGTCAACTTTAAAAAGTTCTTTTTTTTTTTTTTTAAGAGTTGGGGTCTTGTTAAGCTGCCCAGGCTGGCTTTGAAGTTATGAGGGCTCAAGCGATGCGATCATCTCAGCCTCCTGAAACGGCTTACCAAGTTCTTCCGGTCACAGGAGGCCCTGCTGCACGTGGGCACGGCGGGGGGGATGCTTACTGGCTGCCGTGCACTCCCGCTGGCCTCAAACCTCAGCCCGCACTGGAGGATGACGGGACGTGAGAACCACTGTTGTCCTCCCCTCCAGGCCCCCAGGCCAGGGGCAGACCCAGCCAGCTTTGCAGCCAGGAAAGGGCAGGGGACAGAGCCTGGGCCACCTGCAACCTCCTAGACCAGAGGAGCGCGTCTCCTGTCCCTCAGGTGCTGGAAGGCACCCTGGCATCATTGGGCTCTGGCTGCCGAATCCCATCCCCGATCTTTCCTCAAACTCGGCCACGGGGAGCTGCCTCTCCAGGCAGGCCGTTCCTCTCGCCCCACCGCTCTGATGACCAGAAAGTGCCTCCAGGGAGAAGCCCCCCGGCACCCACAAAGGGCGGGGGGGGGGGGCGGCCAGGACAGGAAGACCAAGGGCTCTTCCCAGAACCAAGGGAAAACGCGGCTCCTCTCCCTGCGGTGGGAGGCTGGGAGGGGACAAGGGACGGGCGCTCTGCAGGGGCCTGCTCCACTTTGCAGGGTGAAGGGGGGCCGAGCCGCGGAGGCGGGGCTTGCAGCCAAACTGGGTCAAGATGGCCTCGATGTGAGCCGGCTGCCCGGAGACTCCACGGCGGCAGCAGCCGTGGGCAGTGCAGAGGGAGGCCTGGCTCGGACGGTGGGCAGGGGATGCCAGTGGCACTGCCACCAGCAGAGAGGCAGCAGGAGAGGAAGCCACCAGGACAATCAACAGGCCCCAGGGGAGGGGCCGGGGTGGGGGCAGAGTGCCGGTTCCGGCCCAGCCCGGCTGCAGGGAGGTCCTGGGCCGAGGACTGAAGTGGTTACGAGGCAAGGGACGCTCGGTCCCAGCTCAAACCGGCGTCCAGCCCCGTCCTTCTGCCTCCACCACCCGAGCCCCTGCATTGCCCCGGCAGACCTCGTAGCCGCCCTGGCAGTTGCCCGCTGAAAGGCGGAACAGGGCGGGAGGAGGAGGCAGCGTGCGGGCCCAGACGCTGGCACGTGTGGGGGCTGTTCCGTGCAGCGCCACTGTGTCCCGGCGTGGGCACGTGCCTGGCTCTGTGGGCGTGGCCCTCTGTGGCTCTGTTTGTGCCCGGTGTGCGGGGCAGTGCTGGTCCCGGTGGGCCTGCCGAACGGTCACCCAGTCACTCCGTGCCATCTGCGGGAAAATAACCGGTTCCGTACAGCGCCCCCAACACAAAATCGGTCATTTATTTTTGTTTGTCGTTGTTATTAGGAGGCAAAAAAATGTACAGTTACAAGAATCATTTTCCAAACAGAGGTTAAATATGAGCTGAAAAGTGTAAAAAAAGGAAGAGGAACATCACTTTACAAATCATTAAATTAAACAAACAAACAAACAGAACCCAAAGAACCAACCCCCCAAGCTGAGTTCTCTCCTTGTGCAACTCTGCAAAATGAAAACAGAAAATGAGGAGGGCCACGGAGGTGGGGGGGCCCCAGGGAGGGGCCGGAGCCGGGAGCCAGGAACGGCGGGAGGGGGTGCGGGGGCGGCGTGGACGCTGGCTTCCCGCCCCACGGCCCGGTGGTCTCTGGCACCCGCCGAGGCTGGGAGCGGAGAAGAGGCACCTCCGGAGGCTCCTTCCAGCCTGTGGGCTCGAGCACAGCAGGGACACGCCAGGCGGGGGGGTGGGGACACACGCAGGACAGGGGTGGCTACCAGTGCCCAGGCTGGTACCTGCCCCAGGTGCCAGCCTCCACCGGCCCTGGCCTGAACTCGCCCTACGCCCGCCGCCGGCGCCTCTTCCCGGCTCCCCCGGCCGCCCCTCCCAGATCCCGGATGGCCCCTGCAGCATCAATGGTTGACTTTAGTCTTTGCTTAAATTAAAAAATTAAAATATATATACATATATATACTGTACACACAGGACGATAACAGAGAGTGCTGAAAGGGGCGCACAGGAGCGGGAGGGCGGGGGCCGCGGGGCCGGGCGCTGGGAGGGGCAGGGCTGGGCGGAGGGGCCGCGGCAGAGGGCAGAGTGAGAAGTGAGGGGCCAGAATGGGGGGCAATTTATTTTACAATAAAAACAGGAGTTCAAACCTCAGCAGAACAGGACTCTGGGATCCCAGAGGGCCCCCCAGCACTGAGGGAGGGGGGCGGGCCTGGGGGGGGGCGACGGGGGTGGGCGGGGAGCTTGGCTTCAGGTTTCCGTGACGTCGGTCGGTCCCTGGTCGGAGGGAGGAGGGCCGTGGTCTCAGCTTCTCCGTGACTTTGAGTGCTGAATAAGCCACTGTAGGGTGATGTCTGAGGGGCAAGCGAGAGGGTTACGAGGCGCGCAGGGGCGGCCGAGACGCAGCGGGGCAGGGACCCAGGGCCTCCCACGCTGCTGCCAGGCCGGGGAAACAGGGGCCTGAGAGTCTCCAGGTCCAGCCCTGGGCTCGCAGAGGCGGGAAGCGAGGCTCAGGGATGCGCCCAAGGTCACGCGGCCGTCCGCAGCAGAGCTGGGAGAGCGCTCGGAATCTCCTGGCCGCCTGCTCTACCCGGGAACCGGGGAGCTCTGGGCTTAAAGGACAGTGTGCAATGAGAACCTTCGAGAGCCACGGAAACACCCAGAAGTGCCTGTCCCCTCCCCGCCCTTCCCGAAACCCACGCACCGATGTTGTCCTTCTCTTTGCAGGAGATGGAGTAGCAGCAGATCTCTCGGTCCTGGATGGCAGACAGATTCCTGGAGAGGGGGGACCAGAGTAGACTCTGCTGAGGCTAGACTGCCGGGGGGCCAGGGGAGGCCAGAGTCTTTCTCACCCAAGGGGGACAGTGGGGAGGGTGAGGCTGCCGGAAAGGTGGGTTCTGCTGCCACCGTGTGGCAAACGCTGGGAACAGCGACGGGCCCCGCCCGCAGGCCTGGCGGCCGGGGAATTGGGGGAGCAGGCAGCATCAGGGCCACCAAACTTACATTTTCTCAATCAGCTCCTTCTCGTCCAGCGCTCCCGGGAGGTCTCGCTTGTTGCCCAGGACTAAGACCTGCGGAGAAGGCAGGGCGAGGGTGAGGTCTCAGGCAGCTGTGCCCAGGTGGTCTGGGGAGTGAGCTGGCCTCCTGGGTCCCCCACTTCCTCTCTCCTCCCCACAGTGCCTGGCCGTCACCTGCCCCCAGTGACACCCAGGCGAGCCCCCTGCCCCTCCCGCTCCACCGGGCCTGCGGACCGGGATGCCTTGCAGCTGCGGCTTG
This sequence comes from Mirza zaza, assembly GCA_008750895.1. Classification (NCBI taxonomy): domain Eukaryota; kingdom Metazoa; phylum Chordata; class Mammalia; order Primates; family Cheirogaleidae; genus Mirza; species Mirza zaza. The sequence continues at coordinate 46,359 of VSMD01060113.1, read as the reverse complement.
TCCAGGAGATTGTGGAGCTCGTTCTTGGAGGCCTCGATCTTCTCCTGGTCGGCAGCGTCCACCATGTACCTGGGGGGAAGGCAGGGAGGGGACAGGCACGGTGACCCACAGGCTGAGAGGCAGGAAGGAAGAGCAGGAGAAAGCAGCAAGCCGGTCACCTGGAACTCGGGGCCGGCCCAGCCTGGCTCCAGGCACACGCTCAGTGGACGTTTTCTGAATCCACGGGAGTAAAGAGCTACAGGGACTCTTGGGGCCCGCCGCTCCTGTCCTCCAAAGGCCTCCTCTGGGGAAGCCAGGGTTCACGCGGCAAAGTTTGGGACCCCTGGGATTAGCTGAAAATCCCGCCCGAAGTGACCCACTTGTGTTCTCATGGAAAGACTAGATAAGCTTAGAGTAAAAAAAGCAAAGGAAACCCCAGAAAATTTTCTTTTCTTTTTTTTAATCATGTACCATAGTCTATTGTTTCTTCTTTCAGGAAAATGAAACAATCTACTGTTTGGGCACATACATATATGTATAGAAACAAATTCTTTTTTTTTTTTTAGACAGGGTCTCACTCCATTACCCAGACTAGAGTGCTGTGGCGTCAGCCTAGCTCACAGCAACCTGGGCTCCTGGGCTCAAGCGATCCCACTGCCTCAGCCTCCTGAGTAGCTGGGACTACAGGCATGTGCCACCATGCCCCGCTAATTTTTTATATACATTTTTAGTAATCCAGCTAATTTCTTCCTATTTTTTTTAGTAGAGACGGGGTCTCGCTCTTGCTCAGGCTGGTCTCAAACTCCTGAGCTCAAATGATCCTCTTGTCTCGGCCTCCCAGAGTGCTCGGATTACAGGCGTGAGCCTCCAAGCCTGGCCTAGAATAAAATTTTTTAATTTTAAAAAATTATTTTATTTAATTTAAAGATGTGGTCTCTGTATGTTGCCCAGGCTGGCCTCGAATTTCTGTAATCCTAGCACTTTGGGAGGCCCAGCTGGGAGGATCCCTTGAGATCAGGAGTTCCAGAGCAGCTTGAGCAACATAGGGAGATCCCACCTCTACAAAAATTAACCGGGCGTGGTGGCAAGTGCCTGCAGTCCCAGCTACTCGGGAGGCTGAGGCAGGAGGATCGCTTGAGCCCAGGAGTTTTTGAGGTTGCAGTGAGCTATGATGACACCACTGCACTCTTGCTGGGCAACAGAGTGAGACCCTGTCTCAAACAAACAAAAAAAGTACCCCACAAGGAAAACAAATCATATACACCATACAAAATTCAAGAACAGTGGTGACTATGGGTCGGGGAGGCAGGGAGACGAGGAGGAGGAATGCACGGGTACATCTGGTTGGCCGATGCTCTGGTTCTTAAACCGGGCAGCGGGTATCCAGAGCGCCTATGCAGCAAGAAACAAGCAGCATGCAAACGAAGGCAGGCCGTGCATGGACAGTGTGCCTGCCGCCAGTGGAGGATCGTGTCCAAGCCAAGCCTGTGCCTCCGAGGGCCTTGCAGGCAGCAGGGCTGGGGAAGCCGGGTGAGGCTGAAGGGTCGCGCCCTGTACTCACACGATGGCGCTCACTCCTCGGCAGTAGCGCTCCCACATGCTGCGGAAACGCGGCTGTCCCCCGATGTCCCAGAGCTGAGCAAGAAGAGTGCGAGATGGCCTCAGCAGCAGGCAGGCACCCGAACCCCACTTGGCTCCCCAGTGGCCCCTCCTGCCCCACCCTGCCCCCTCGGCCTCCCTGCTGTCTCTTCACTTCTCCCCTCTCTCCCCACGGCCCTCCGACTCCCCCGGGAGTCTTCTCTCTTCTCCCAGCTCCCCTGCAAGGGGACCCAAACCCCTGCTCTCCTTTAGCTTGCAGGGGCTGCAGCAGCTGCCCCCCCCAACACACGCATGCACACACACGCAATGCACATGCAAGCACACACATGTCCACTCCTCTGCATGCCCCTCGCCTCGGCCTAGAGGTTCAGCCTCCTGCCCCTCACCTTGATGGTCACGTTCCCTTTGGTGATTTTGCGCATGTTGAAACCCACGGTGGGGATCATGTCCTCGTTGAACTGTCCTGACTGGAGAGAAGATGCAGGATGGGAAAAGCTGCAAGAATTGACAGGACCCAAATCCGCGCCCCCTCCCCAGCCACAGGCCATGCGGCTGCGAGAACAGCGTGGAGGTCAGGCCAGAGCACCTCGACTCCCCGTGGGGGGCATCGCAGGGGCCATCTCTCTCTCTTTTTTTTTTTTTGAGACAGAGTCTCACTCTGTTGCCCGGGCTAGAGTGAGTGCCGTGGCATCAGCCTCGCTCACAGCAACCTCCAACTCCTGGGCTCAAGTGATCCTCCTGCCTCAGCCTCCCGAGTAGCTGGGACTACAGGCATGCGCCACCATGCCCGGCTCATTTTTTCTATATATTTTTAGTTGGCCAATTAATTTCTTTCTATTTTTAGTAGAGATGGAGGTCTTGCTCTTGCTCAGGCTGGTTTCGAGCTCCTGATCTTGAGCGATCCTCCCGCCTCGGCCTCCCAGAGTGCTAGAATTACAGGCGTGAGCCACCACACCTGTCTGGTGCTGTCTCTTGAATGCCCCTTGCTTTTAGGCAAGGACAGGCCATAACCAGCCTGGGTGTCCCCCTGCCCTGAATCTGGATCTGCTCTGTGAAGAGGCCCATGTTCACCAGGCAACCTCAGTCTCTCCACCTGGACGGGGAGGTCTAACCACATCCCTCTGTTGTAACTGAAGCCCTTTCCCGGACTTAGTCTCCAGTGGAGAGGAAGAACTCACCTCCCAGGAAAAGACCCCCCACAGGTCATGGTCTACTTAACAGGCAAGGAGATCTCAAGGAAAGCAGGCATATTTTCAAACTAGTAGTAAATACTCAAGCCAAACTTTTTGCGGCAAAGCAAACGGGCCACTGCCCAAAACACAGTGGATGCCAGGAGACTTCTGGCCTGTCCGCGGTTTTGGTTTATTTGTACTCTACTCTGTCTGTTAAGAAGGAGAATCCACACTCTGTGTTATCTGTTTACTCCCGCGTCTCCCCACCAGACCGGAAGCTTCCTGGGGAGAGGAACCGAGTCTACAGTAACAGCACTAGCAAGTGTTTGCTGAGTGCTGGGGACCCAACTGGATTTCCATTTCCCGAAACCCATTTTTTCTTTTTTTTGAGACAGAGTCTCACTATGTTGCCCAGGCTAGAGTGAGTGCCGTGGCGTCAGCCTAGCTCACAGCAACCTCAAACTCCTGGGCTCAAGCGATCCTCCTGCCTTAGACTCCCAAGTAGCTGGGACTACAGGCATGTGCCACCATGCCCAGCTAATTTTTTCTATATATATTAGTTGGCCAATTAATTTCTTTCTATTTATAGTAGAGATGGGGTCTTGCTCTTGCTCAGGCTGGTTTCGAACTCCTGACCTCGACCGATCTGCCCACCTCGGCCTCCCTGAGTGCTAGGATTACAGGCGTGAGCCACTGTGACCGGCCCCAAAACCCATTTTCAAATTCTAATAATTCTCACTTCTCCCTCTAAACTGTCTGTAAGATCTCTGGATTGTTCTAAACTAGTCACAGGCTTCAAGTAAGGCCGGTCCCAACTCCCGCCCAGGTCACCTCCATGTTCACACACAGGACACCTGTGCTTACCCTCCACCCCCCAAGCAGGCTCAAGGAGGTGGGGCTCACTTAACCTTTTTTTTTTTTTTTACTTTGTTACTCAGGCTAGAGTGAGTGCCGTGGCGTCAGCCTAGCTCACAGCAACCTCAGACTCCTGGGCTCAAGCGATCCTCCTGCCTCAGCCTCCCGAGTAGCTGGGACTACAGGCATGCGCCACCGTACCCGGCTAATTTTTTGTATATACAATTTTTAGTTGGTCAATTAGTTTCTTTCTATTTTTAGTAGAGACGGGGTCTCGCTCAGGGTGGTTTCGAACTCCTGACCTTGAGCAATCCACCCACCTCAGCCTCCCAGAGTGCTAGGATCACTGGCGTGAGCCACCGTGCCCGGCCTCACTAACCTTGTATCTGAGTGTGACAGCCCTCGTTCACGTACCACGCCCTTGTCTCCTACCAAGTGGCAGGAATACTTTGCTTTGGGTCACGTAGAGAGGTCAGGGGCTCTGAGCATTAGCCAAGGTGTAGGAGATGACTGGCTCTTATTCGGTGCCCATGAGACCAAGTGAAGACCCCAAGGCCCCACCTGGGGACAGTGCATAGATTCCCTTTCATCTGCAGGCAGTGGCCACTCACCAGGGCTCTAGGATGACGTGAGAACTGAGTACCCACGACTGGTGCCCAGGGACCAGGTAGAGTAGAGGTTGCTAACCTGGGCTCCACAGCTAAGCTTCGAAGATCTCCTGAGTCCCCTGAAACTGCACCCGATCTGTGTGTGCAAAGTTCTGTTTGTACGTACACTTTTCTGGGGAAAGGGTCTATAACTTTTCTCAGAGATCACAAAGGTCCAAGAGCCCCCCAAAGTTAGGAATGACTGAGGAAGAGGGAGAGACCTCAAAGAAGGCTGCCTCTCTCCTGGCTAAGTGGGAAGAACCAGGTGCAGCACAGTTGCCCAAATGCCAGCAGGGTGCTGGGGTGGGGGCGCCTGCTGGACTGAAGTCCAGTTTCCCCTATACGCGCGGATTAAGAACATTGAGGAAGAGAGCTCGGTTCTTTTTTTTTTGAGACAGAGTCTCACTTTGTTGCCCAGGCTAGAGCGAGTGCCGTGGCGTCAGCCTAGCTCACAGCAACCTCAAACTCCTGGGCCCAAGCGATCCTCCTGCCTCAGCCTCCCAAATAGCTGGGACTCCAGGCACGTGCCGCCATGCCCGGCTAATTTTTTCTATTTTTAGTGGTTTGCTTAATTTCTTTCTATTTTTAGTAGAGACGGGGACTCACTCTTGCTGAGGCTGGTCTCGAACTCCTGAGCTCAAACGATCCGCCCACCTCGGCCTCCCAGAGTGCCAGGGTTACAGGCGTGAGCCACCTCGCCCGGCTAGGGAGCTCGGTTCTTGTTTATCACTCATTGTTTGGACAAGACACTTTAACCTCTCTGGGCTTCAGGCTTCTTACTGGAAAACGGGGGAGAGGGGAAAAAGCGCTAGGAACCGGTTTGGATGCAGCGTGGGCGCCACCACTGCTCTTTGGCAACTAGAAGATCCACAGGCTCCAGAATGACAGAGAAGCCTAACCTGGCAGCATGTGACCATGGCAAAGGGCGATGCTAGGAGAACCTTCCGGGAGCCGGGCTCCCCAGCACCCACGGTTCCTGGTCAGCTGTGCACGGGACTAACACGGAATCAGGTTGTGACTTAATTTCCCTGCTAATGCCTCCCTGTCCCACACACTCCTCACTTAAGGTTGGAAGTAACCTTAAGTCCTCAAGTCTGACCCGCTCGTCTCAGACTTGCATATCTCTGCCCCATTCCCTCTTGGGTCTGCTCCAACTATCGGAAAGTGCTTTATAATGAGTCAACATCCATCTGCCTATAACTTCCACCTCTTGTTCCAAAATCCCATTGGGTACTTCGGAACACTAGTTCTTCCACAGGACAGTCCTTTAAACTTTTAAATATCTGAAAACGACCCTCTTCTTTCCCCTAGGGCCGAACACCTTCCACTTTTCTAGCGTGGCAACTTTTCCGGAACCCAACAAGATCAGTTTTAGGTTCTGAAAAGCACTGTAAAGTCGCTATATAATTTCTTTCTAGCTGGCATTAACCTGCTGAGCAGCTAGACACACTAAACTCAATTTCTATTTACAGCCAGACCTCACAGAGTGAGTAAAAAAAACCCAATGAGCAAAGATCTGAGACAAACGGAGACCAAATACACGGGCAAAGGTGATTCAGAAATTCAGCGGTAGGCATGGGAACAGAGCCCGGGGTTCTGACTCTACTTCTTTCTGGAAGACACTCAGCTGTGGTTATGCACAGGGTGGGCAGGAATGCCGGTGCGGTAGTCCTGGACGATCTGAAAACACCGGAGTTACCCGGACACTGGAATCCCAAGGGCTGCTCACAAGGGGTGGCTTTCCTTGGGAAGCCTCTCTTAAAAAGGAAATTCAGCCTGCTCTTTTAGGATGTGCCAGCTGAAGTGGCAAATTTATTACCAAAGGGGTGACACATGGGCCGGGGAGGAGGAAGGGTCGCTGTATAGCACAGGAACTCTTGACCCCGGCAGTGGAATCTGGGGCTCTTGGGTTCTGTTTCTGACCTGCCATGGCCTCCAACTCTCTGGACATGACAGCTGCCTGGAGCGGGCCCTCCTGTCAAAGGTCAAAGGTTGGCCTCTAGATCTGGAGACCGAGTCCACCTGGGTCCCCGTGGATCCCTGTCCAGGGGTGTAGCTTTAGTAATATTCCAGAAGCAGGCCTTCCCTTGGGACAGGAGGCGACACCTAGGCCAAGCCCCAGCAACTTGTATCTCCTTTTGGGCCTATCCCAGAGACATTTCCCAAACCTAAATGCCTGGAAGCCGAGCCACCCAGGCCTGCAGAGCCAGAGAGGAGTCTAGGGCTTGCTGCTGCTTCTGGGAGCCCAAGAGCCCAAGTCAATGTCGACTCTAACCGGCCGGGCTCTAACCCTAGGGGCAGACGGGCAGGCAGGATGCCGGGGCGGATGTTAGCTGAGAATCCCACTGTGCCAAGAATCCCAGCATCGGCCTGAAGACCCTGCCCTGTCAGATGAGGAGCCAGGAGACTTTGGGTCGAGGAAGGGGCAGAGGTCATTTGCAGAGCACGCTTCCGAGAGCCAGCCAGTGCCCAGTCACGTGACCACAGGCACCAGCCCCTTCAGCCTTCCATCTGCCCTTGTGCCTCAGGCCCAGTGTCGGTGACACTCCCTCCCTTCTGGGATGCGGAGGGAGGCCTGTCCAGGAGGGCCACCTCCTGCCGGGTTGGGCAACACCGAAGGCAGGTGGAGGGATGAGGCCGGCCGGCCACATTCCTTTGCTGACCTGCCTCATCAGCATTTTTGGTCAACACCTGGTCAATTCACAGTTCTCAGAAACCCCAGCCCTGGGACCCGGGCCAGGTCCCTGGACAACCCCCAGCCCCTGTCCCAAGCTGCCTGGAACCACAAGCCCCGTCCCGCCCGGCTGGGAAAGGCAGGCCGCAGCCATTACTGCAGCCTCAGCTCACACCCAGGGAGCTCATCTTCCCTTTTTTTTGAGAGAGAGATTTTAACTCCTTCCCCACCACTTCCCTGGCGCTGAAAGGCGCGTACAAGCCCCCACCCCGTCCTGACCGCCCAGACCTCAGAGCCACCGCCACCCCGTCGCCAGCGGCGGCGCCCCTTACAACTCCTCTCTGGTCGGAGGCGCCTCCTCCTGCAACTTCGGAGCCAGGCGGGGACTCCAGCCTCCCTGCAGGATGCCATCCTCCCCGGACCCCGGCTCCGCGCCGCGGGTCGCGCAGAGGCTCGGGGAGGAGGGGTCCGGGCTTCGGCCAAGGACCTCAGCTGACTCCTCCACCCCAGGGGATACCGCCCCTTCCTCAGCAGGGCCCGGGCTTCCGGCAAGAAGGGGTTAAGCCCTCAGGGTGGGGCTGGGTTTGCCCAGGCCCCCTCCCCACGCCGTCGGCCGCCCCGTCCCGTCCCGTGACCCTGTCTCTCCGCGCGGGGCGGGGAGGCCCGGGCACTTTCGCCCCGTCATGCCCCCTTGCGCGGGGGCCAGCGGGGCCTGCGGGGACCCCTCCCGCCTCAAGACCCCCCGGTGCCGCCGGCCCCGGGGCCCCAGCCCTGTGTCCGTGAGCCCTTTCCCTCGCCCCGGCGGGGCCATCCCCGCCCGGGCGCGAGAGCGGGTGGCGCGCCGCCCCGGGCCCCCACGGCCGCACTAGGCCCCAAGCGCGCAGGGCCGGCTCCTCCCCCGGCCGTGCCCGGCCGTGCCCGTCCGTGCCCGGCCATGCCAGGCGGCGACCCGGCTCGCCAGGGCGCGGCGCGGGCGGAGACAGGCCGGCCCCGCGCCCCGCCGCCGGCGCCCCGTACCGCGATCACGTTGACGAAGGTGGTCTTGCCGGAGTACTGCAGCCCGACCAGCGTGAGCTCCATCTCCTCCTTCCAGAACAGGGCCTTGAACCAGTCCAGCAGCTTGTTGAACAAAGCGATCATGGTCGCTGCCGCCGGCCCCGCCCGGTGCCGGTCCCCGCCGCCCCTCGCTGCCCTCGCCCTGCGCCCGGCGCGGCCCCTCCCCGGCGCGGCCGCTCCCGCTGCTCGGTGCGGGCGGAGGCTGGAGAGCAGCGGCCGACGACTCGCTGCCCCCGATCCGCTCGCCGATGGGTGTGGCTTCAGCGCCCTCCCCCTCCTCCTCCTCCTCCTCCTCCTCCTCCTCCGCCGGCGCCGCCGCCCTCCCGCGCGGCCGGCCGCGTCCCGCTCCACCGCGCTCCTCCCTCGCCCGCGCGCGGGGGCCGGTGGGCGCCGCGGGTGGGGTGGGCGGGGACCCCGCGGGCTCCGGGGCTCGGGGTTGACTGGCAGCCGGCGTCCAGGGGCGCCTGGGGAACAGGGTCTAGTTTATTTTCCTCCCCCTGTCCCTGGCTGCCTCTCCCTGGCCGGCACCCCGTTTGTTAAAGGGTGGTGGTGGGCTCGAGTGGGCGAGAACCCGGGAAACAGGAACATTTGCAGCTGAAGAACGCTGGGCCACCCGGTGTCCCGGACAGGGAGGCGAGCGCTCTGCGAGAGGAAGGCAAACGGAGGCCTTTTGTTTCCTGAACCCCCTCCTCTGAGCACCCTTGGGCACAGGGCCCCATCCCTTTAAAAGGTGCCCAGCAGAGAGTCACAACCGTGTGGGGTCTTGTTTAGTTGACCACAATTTCCACCTGCTTAGGAAGCCCCTGGCCCAAAGCGAGAGAGATGCTTGAGCTTGATGCTGATTCTCACTAGCATCGCCATGATACTGAAACACGTAAGACCCTCGTGGGGGATTTCTGGAGAACCTTTGTTGCCCTGCTGTGGTAAAAAGCAAAGTTTTCTTCAAGGGGAAAACCCATATAGGCCAGGAGAGATGGCTCACGGCTGTAATCCTAACACTCTGGGAGTCTGAGACAGGAGGATCGCTCAAGGTCAGGAGTTCGAAACCAGCCTGAGCCAGACCGTCTCTACTATAAATGGAAAGAAATTAACTGGCCAGCTAAAAATATACGGAAAAAATTAGCCGGGCATGGTGGCGCATGCCTGTGTAGTCCCAGCTACTCGGGAGGCTGAGGCAGGAGGATGGCTTGAGCCCAGGAGTTTGAGGTTGCTGTGAGTGAGGCTGACGCCACGGCACTCTAGTCTGGGCAACAGAGTGAGACTCTGTCTCAAAAAAAAAATGAAAAGAAAAAAGAGGAGAAGGGACAGTGGGCGGTGTGGGGCCTGTGGAGATGCCATGCTCCCCCACTCTTTCCCCCCTCCCTTGCAGGGGCTGATCACCCCAGCTCGCTGTACCCCGCTAGTCCCAGGCTTCAGGGCAGTCCCCGCCTATGTTGGATGCTCCTTAGGATGGGTTTCCAAGTGTGCTCACACACAGTTAAAAGGTGAGTAAACTGTCAGTATCAACCATAGCTGTCAAATCTATCCAAGACTTAACCCCGGATTATCAGACAGTGGGCAAAGTGGAGGAATCACAAGGTCCTGGACTAGCAGAATATTCTGGTTTATTAAGCACCACCTTTCCAGTCTGTGTCTTTTATATAAGTCCCTCTTTAGTTTCTAAGGTGCATGCTATAGTCTGAATGTTTGTGTCCGCCCAAAATTCATATTCTGAAATCCTAATCTCCAAGGTGATGGTATTAGGAGGTGATTAGGTCACGAGGGCCGAGCCCTCATGAATGGGATTAGTGGCCTTATATAAAGAGGGGAGGGGGAGAGAGAGAGAGAAAAAAAAAAAAACAACAACACTAGCTCATGCCCCTTCTGCCATGTAAGGACAGAGACAAGACTCTGTGCCTACAAGCCAGAAAGCAGCCCTAACCAGACCGCGAATCGGCAGGGGCCTTCATCTTGGACTTCCCAGCCTCCAGAGCTGTGAGCAATCCATTTCTGTTGTTTATGAAGCCACCCAGTTGATAGTACCGTATTTCGTTATGGAGGCCTGAGTGGACTGTGGCAATACACCTCTGTCTTACTTCCTAAATTGACTTCAGTTTCACTTTGATTGGTGTCCCTGGAAGTGTGCTAAAAAAGTGCATATCCCAGAGTAAAGATTTGCAGCCTGCTCCTTGTCTAGCAGCTTTTACTCTCTATTGCTGCAAAGAGGCCTCAGAGGCCTGAGAGGAAGACGGAGAGAAGGAATGAATCAGTCATCCAAGAAGTCTTTATTTTCCCACTTGGTTACTTGTGCAGAGCTTGTCCCCTCTGAGCTCAGAAACAGGCTGGGGGTGACAGTGCCAGGGAGGGGAGCCCGTGGGGCTATGCAGTGGCTTCCCTCCAGACTGGGGCTGAGCTCAGGGCAGGATCAGGCACTTGGGGGCCCTCCACTTCGCCTCACAGGCACAGATGGGGGTGTCTCTCACAGGCCCTAAGAAGGTGGAGGTGCAGGTGGGCCCATCCCCGGGGTTACGAAAGAGGAGGAGCTCCTCAGTAAGGCTGAGCAGAAGACAGCTACCCTCGGCTCGAGCACTGCATGTTCTTCAGCTGCCGTCCAGGACTCAGCTCCCTGGGGGTCTCAGCCGAGGCGGGTATCAGGGTCGGGGTGCCAGGCAAAAGGGTGCCTTACCCTCACCCCCATCTCGGAATGGGTAGCCCGTCTCGGATTCAAGGAGGATGAATCCTGGGGTTATAGGTCAGCCCTGAGATAGACCTGGGGTCCCCTGGAAATTGTGTTGCTGAATGAGGGGGGTTAGGTCTCTGGGGCCAATGGTGAGGGGTCCCAGTTCAGTTGTGCCTCCATGTCTGCATGAAGTGGGTACGACCAGGCTGCTTTTGGAAAGAGCCGAGCTCCCAGGTGTGCTCTGCAAATGCAGGCTGTGAAGGGTGGCGGTGGCGTTGCGTATCTAAAATCAGACTGTGCTCTCTGTCTCCTCTCCTCTCCTCTTTCTTTGGCACTTCCTGCGTGCCGAGGGTATCATTCGAGGTCATGGAAGCAAAGCAGGGAACGCTGGGCCCCCCCTGGAGAGTAGCTGGGGTGAGTGGCTGGCAACTGTGGAGTCGGGGGCCGCTCTCTGGGTCTCTGAACGGTCCCCACACAGCCCCTCTTGCAGAGGTTCCAACTGCCAGGCCTGGCTGCCTCTGTGGCCTGCTCTCAGCACACACGGGCGGAGACAGCAGTAATCTCAGTCCTTGTTCCCTTTGATAGGGGAGGGGTCCGGCCCTCACACAGGTGGGGTGGGGGACAGGGAGTCACTGCTAGGACGTTGAGACTTTGAGGTCAGGACCAGACTTTTCCCCGCTCTTGCATCTGGCCTGTGCTTGGGCTGGGCCCAGTTGGAGGATGATCTTGGAATTATTCTCTTGCCAGTCCCAGGAAGCGAGAGACAGCTGGACTGGCGTCCAGGGACTTCTCTGATTGCCTTCCCTCATGGCAGCAAAGCACTCCATGTCCATGCTCCAGGTGAGGAAACTGAAGCCCACAAACAGCATCTTTGAGGAGACTGGGATACCCGGGCTGCTTTCTTTGTCTGTTGTAAGTTCCATCTTTAGGTTCAGAGAGACACGGTGGGGGATGTCCCCCTGTGGTCCATTTGGGGCCACTAGAGGACGCAGAGGAGTGGCCGGTGGTGGAGACTGGAGCCTGGCCCCTCGTCCCTGCTGATGCAGCTGCCTGAGACTGTGAGCGGCCCTAGGCTGGCACTCCTTCCCCATGCCCAGCCAGGGGGTGCCCGGATCACTCAGCCCGCTTTCCCTGGACCCACCTTCCCAGGCCTGAGGTGGGGTTGGCCCCTGGGCTGGGGGAGGGTGGCAGGGGTCAGGGGCTGGGCTCCATGGGCAGCTGGGCCGCGTACAGGGCCAGCGTGTGGTGCAGGAACTGGTACTGCTCTGCGGTCTGGATCATGCCCCCTCTGCAAGGAGAGACACGCAGGGATGAGGGAAGGAGGCTCGGAGCACTCGCCGAACGGCTCGGCGCAAACGGCCTCATGGTCCTATTGGGAAGTCCCGACTTATTGTAAGAACACGCCAACTTCTTCACATGTGTTCATCCTTTCTACTTCCTCCTCCTCCTCCTCCTCACTGCCCCACTGCTCTCCCCTGCGAGGGGAGCCCTCTGCCCCTAACTCAAGGCCGAGCCCCGTGGCTGGGCGTGCGAGGGGGAGACGCTTGGTCTCCCCGGACCCCCTCAGCTCCCGGGGCAAAGCCAGACTCCGATCTCTCCGGTTGGGCCAGGAGCATCCCTGAGCCGCACGTTTCCCTCTTTCTACTAATCTTAAAAATAAAAGTAATGACTGTGCATTTGCATAGCGGTGCTTATTTCCCAGGCACTTTCCTGTAAGTTAATTCATTGCTTCTAACAGTTCTCTGGGGCAGGGGCTGTCGTCTCTCTCTAGATAAGGAAACGGGGGCCCAGAGAAATACAGTGACGGCTCAGTGAGACACAAGCCAGAATTCGAACCCGGATCCCGTCTCCAAACCCAGTGAGCTTCTGCGCACCGCTTGTGGCTGCCTGGAACCAAACATTGACAGCTTCTGTCTGCGTAGGGAATTTGGAGGAAAAAAAAAAAAAGATTGAAGGCTCAGGGTAGATCCATAGGGTGGCATGTTCAATTCCAGGCCTCCAAGCCAAAATTTCGGATAGAGATCCTATCCTGGGTGTTATCTGCAATCAGCAGGGCCCCTCCCTTTCTCCCAGGAGTGAGTGCAAGGTGGCGACCTGCCTCGCTATGCTCTGAGGCCCAGAGGTGCCGACGCCACCTGTTGCTGTTGCTGGCTTTGTTTCCATCCGCGGACCCACCTGTCTAGCCGCAGTTGGCACACGATGCCCAGAATGTCCACTTCCCCTCGGGTCTTCAGCTGTTGGCAGCCAATCCGGGTCGCGATGAAGCAGCCAGTCCGGCCGATCCCTGCACTGGATATAGCCAGGGAGGGGACGGGGAGGTCACAGGAGACCTGGGGACATGGGAGCTAGGCCCCAAACTATGGAGGAAGAAGTGGGATCTAAAAGTGCTCGATTTGGGGGTGCAGGGCCCTGGGAGTGGAGGGAGGTAGCAATGCTCCAGATTCCAGCCTCCTCCCCCGGGAGTCCCTGCTGGAGGCAGGTTACAACTGGCGCCTGACCTAAGCCTCTTGCAGGCCACTCTCTGGGCCCTGTGGACATTCTGATGATCTCTCTTCTGCCTAGTGGTCTACAGCGGTTTCCAACTGACAGTCCCCGACTCGTGCACTTGCTGGCCACTTGAGCCCCCCCTTATCTCACCATGACTTCCACCTCCCATGCCAGCGCTCAGCCCGTCTCCCACCTCTGTCCCTCCCACGGTCATCTCCTCTCCGCTCCGCCCTATCCCGCTCTTTCTTCATTTCACAGCCCTCCCAGGCCTCCCTTCCTTCTAATAGAAACCACCAATGACCTGCTAGCATTTATGTCCCAGTGCCACCTGTGGGTGGGTTTGGGCGCCTCCTTGTCTGTACTTTGCCTCTGCGTTCTGTTTTATTTAGGACTCGTGCTCCCACATGGCCTCCTTGTTTTAGGTCTGGCCCCCTGCACCACCCCAATCCACTTTTCACTCGGTAGCCAAAGCATTCTTCCAAAACGGCAACTCTAAGTGTCTTAGCCAGTCCTGCAAGGTCCCTCCTTATTATCTGGCCTTCATTTGCCTTCCAGACTCATCTCGCACCATTATCCCACATGTGACCTCCAGGCCCAGCCTCTGACTCTGCTCCCCGCAATGGAGTGATTTTATTTTTTTGAGACAGAGTCTCGCTTTGTTGCCCAGGCTAGAGTGAGTGCCGTGGCGTCAGCCTAGCTCACAGCAACCTCAAACTCCTGGGCTCAAACGATCCTCCTGCCTCAGCCTCCAGAGTAGCTGGGACTACAGGCATGCGCCACCATGCCCGGATAATTTTTTCTATATATATTAGTTGGCCAGTTAATTTCTTTCTATTTATAGTAGAGACGGGGTCTCGCTCTTGCTCAGGCTGGTTTTGAACTCCTGACCTCGAGCAATCGCCTGCCTTGGCCTCCCAGAGTGCTAGGATTACAGGCGTGAGCCACCACGCCCGGCCATGAAGCGATTTTAAAACTTCTTCTCTGGGCCTTTGCATGTGCTGTTCCACTTGCCTGGAATGCCTCACCTCTTCCCTCCTCACTTGGCTCATCCACCTGTCAGGTGTCAGGTTGGCTTAGATGTCCTTTCTCTTGGGAACTTTCTCTGGCCAAAGTCTGCGTTAGGCGACTTGGTTCTGTGTTCCCCCACAGTCCCCCCAAGATAACGCTCATCACGTTACGTTGTGTTTAATTGTTTAACCTGCCGTCATTCCCAGCAGGCTGTGAACCTGTCAGGGAAGAGACCAAACTGTTTTGTTCACAGCTATCTCCTTCGCGTCTGACACCGTGCCTGACAATAATAGGCTTTCGGTAAATGTTTGCTGAACGAATACACGAGTTCCCCAACAGCAGGGGTCATGTGTATGTCTCCCCCGGCAGACTGGGAGCTTCCTGACCTTCCTTCCACCCATCTCTCTGGATTGCGCCTGAGTGTCCAGCTCGGAGGCGCAGGTTCTGCACAAAGGAGGTGAGAAGAGCACTTGCCGGAATGACCTTGAGGTTCCTGTCCAAGGACGGACTAGGCCTGCCCGGTGCTCAGACCCTGCCCAGGAGAGAGCCAGTGGCCGGGGGAGGGAGGGGCCACGTACCTGCAGTGGACCACGATGGGCCTGGTGTGGGAAGACGCCTCTGGGCTCTCCTCCACCTCGGCCACCAGGCGCAGCAGGGGGCCGGCTGATTCCGGGGTCTGGTGGTCCGGCCAGGCCGAGAAAAGCACGTGCTTCACTGACCGGCACTCCTCCTGGTGCTGGAGTGGAGACAAGGCGTGAGGATCAGAGCCAGCGTGGGGTGGGGGTGCGGCCCACCGTCTTCTTTGGTGCCCGAGGAGGGCGCGGGGTGGAATTATTATCCTGCGGGGGAGTCATTGGTTCCAAGGACGCAAGGTTGGCTCTTTTCCTGCTCATCGTACTCCACCACTTCCCCCTCCAAGGTGCTGGGAAGGAGCGTTGTCCTGGGAGAGGGGAAGGACCCAAGTTCAAGTCCTAGCTCTGCCTCTACCTAGCACATGACTTTGGACAGTGCCCTTGACCTCGTTTTCTTCGCCTAGAAAATGGGGACAGTGCGATCTTACTGGTTTGCTCCTCAGGATGCTCGGAGGAGAATGAGTTCACAGAGAAATGCTCTGAAAAATGTGAAACGCCATACAACCACAGGAAGCATTTTTAAAGCGCTTTGGCATGGGTTACCGTGCATCTATTCCAACCACCCGTTCCTTCCCCACGGCTCCTGGACTCCTCCTCTCCTCCTTGTGCCGTCCAACAGGGGTGGACTGCAGTTTCTGCGGGCTCCGCCCTATCAGACTAGAGGCTCCCTCAGGACAGTGCCCAGGCTTCTCTTTCTTCGATGGCTTAAAATGATCTTTTAGGTGTGGGTTTAAGAAGGTTTCCACGAGTGAACCCCTGGCTCCCACTGAAGACTGGGCCAGGCTTCCAGAGATGCCTGGGCGGCCCAGCTTCCCCGCGGGCACGCCTGGCGCCAGGGCGGGTACCTGGATGGTGAGCTGCCGCACGGTGTATTCGGGATGCTCCTTCAGGTCCTGGACGCGCAGCCGGAAGGGTCCGTAGGTTTCCTCTTCGGTCGGCCAGTAGTGGACACATTTCTAGGAGGGAGGAGCCAGGAGTTAGAAGGGGGGGGTCTGTCATCTGGAGCAGGGGCCAGGGCAGCATAGAGGGGGTGGTATGACCCCCCATTGGCCACTCCCACTGTGGGGGGCAGCAACTGGGGCCTGGCCCTCCTGAGCTTGCCTAGCTCACAGCAACCTCAAACTCCTGGGCTTAAGCGATCCTCTTGCCTCAGCCTCCCGAGTAGCTGGGACTACAGGCATGCGCCACCATGCCCGGCTAGTTTTTTCTATATATTTTTAGTTGTTCAGCTAGTTTCTTTCTATCTTTTTAGTAGAGACAGGGATCTTGCTCTTGCTCAGGCTGGTCTCAAACTCCTGAGCTCAAAGGATCCTCCTGCCTCGGCCTCCCAGAGTGCTAGGATTACAGGCGTGAACCACCGTGCCCGGCCAAGGGACCTTTCTGAGGGACGTGAGCTGGGACCGGCTGTCAGGACAGCCCCTGGTCCTGACTGCCCTGCGCAGGCACGTGCCGATGTGTGCACATGGCACAGCCCTTTCTAGGTCCCCAGGTACCGGGCTCTGCCTCCTACCTCCTTGCCCTCTCGGAGCTGAGTGAGCATGACGATGACGGACACTTCTTCTTGCCACACCATCTCCCAGAAGTCCGACACGGTGTTGGGCATGGGGCCTTGCGTGGCGATGTAGACCTTCTCCTGCCCGTCATAGCCCTGGAGAGGTGGCAGCACAGGAGAAGCGTGGGAAGCAGTGAAATCAGAGTTCTGGGGAGGTCCCCGACTCTGCAGGTGCTGGGATGAGGCTCCAGTGAACACACACACACACACACACACACACACACGCAGGCACACGTATGCACGGACACACACGTCCGGAAGCCACATGGTGGGAATGATATGGGTCCTGGAGTAAGGAGCAGATCCTTGTTCCTAGCCGCGCCACTGTAAGCTAGTTCCCTAGCTTCTGTAAGCCTCAGTTTTCTCACCTGTAAATTGGGCATAATAATGTCTATCTCGTAGCAATGTATAATAGTGTGGATTAAATGCAACAAGATACGTTGAGAGTCTAGCATATAGCAAGTGCTCTATAAATGTTTGCTCCTTTCCTCTCCTGCTGCTTTCTTCTAGCACGAAATACCAAAACAGCGCATGATATTTGTTGAGAATGACGTTTCACTCTTGCACGTTCTATCTGTTTAGTAGCAAAATGTAGCACCCTCTCTGTAACCGGTCTCCTTCCTCTCCAGGGTCCTCAGCTGCCTGCTCCTCAAGACGCAGGTGGAAGCCAGGCCCGTCCACGGGGTCTGGGCCAGCACGCAGAAGGATGGAAGCTCCGGTTTCCCTGCCGCCCTAGCTGGCAGCTTTTGTCTCCTCTGCGCCCCTGGGCTCTGAGCCGTTAGCGAGCGCTGCCTTTCGGTCTGCGTGGGGCCAACAGCGAGAGCAGCTGGGGTGGAGAGCCCACTTCGGCTGGAGCTTCCTACAGCTTGACATCAATCAGGCGTCCCCACAAGGGAGGGGCTGCTTGAGGTGAGGTTAAGGTAAGGGGGGAAGGGCGGGGGAGGGGCGGGGGAGGGGAGGTCCCATCAGTGCTGGCATTGGCCCTGCAGATTCCAGGAGCCATTAACCCTCAGGAAGCTAGAGATTGGGCTCGGCAATGCTAACTTCCTGCGAAGTTCAGACCGTGGAAATGGATATGGTAATAGGGTAGGTTAAGGGGACTTGGTGGTCTCTTCAGATGTATTTTATTTTTATTTTTATTTTATTCTATTATTTTTTAGAGACAGGGTCTTGCTGTGTCACCCAGGCTGGAGTGGAGTGGCACGAGCACAGCTCACTGTAACCTTGAACTCCTGGGCTCAAGAGCTCCTGGGCTCAAGCGATCCTCCCGCCTCAGCCTCCCCAGAAGCTGGGACTACGGGCACGCGCCACCACGCCCCACCTCTTCAAATATTTTTAATATCTGCTCTGTTTCCCTTTTGTTTATCTGTCTATCTACATATTTATGTATCTATTTGTCTATCAGTAAGACAAGCTCACCCACTGTGAGCTGCCCTGTTTTCTAGGCTGGTGTCTTGGGGGCTGTCCAGTGTCCAGCCCAGCTGGACAAGCTCACTGGTGGCCTCAGTGAGCTGAAGCAAGCAGGAGGGAAGCGCGGGCACCTGACCCCCAGCGGCGGCTGGAATTCCCTCTCAGTCACCTTCACACAGGGCCCCACCCCACGCCCTTCCCCGCACTGCCACTGCCGCCCGGACGCTCACTCGGATGTAGTTGGCGTTGATGTAGTCTCCCTCCTCCTGGCTCTGTGCCCGGCCAAGACAGACGCGGCTCTGGGGATCTAGGAAGTGAGCGTCAGCGGAGGTCAGAGGTCAAAGGTGACCAACGCGTGTGGACTCCAGCAGTGTCGGAAAGAGGAGAGTTCCTGTGCTCATCGCAGTCCCTCGTGTGTAGCAGGGAGCCTGAGACCCGGTGAGTTATTTTATATGTGGACAATAGGGAGCCACAGAATGTTTTTGAGCGGGAGAGTGACATGACCAAAGCGAAAATCTGGGAAGGTTAACTGAGTGGTGGTGTGCAGGATGGACTAGAGAGGGAAGGGAGTGGAGCAGCAGAGCCCGAACGGGAAGATATAATGCTCTAACCTTGAGCGCAGTGGGGGTTTAGAATAGGATTGAGCCAGTGGGAATGGAACGAGAGATGCTGTAGAGGAGGACTTTTTTGCTGACAGTGAATATGGGATTCAGGTGAGCGACTCGCCTGAGATCTCCCAGCAGTGAAGTGGGACTAGATTCAGATTTCTCGTGGCATTGTGGCCTCTGGGGGTGGGGCAGGGAGGTATTTCTCCAAATCCAATGCAATCGGGGGTGAAGAAGTTGGCTTGTGGGGCAAGGAGAGGAGACCGTCGCTCTCCCTGTGCCAGCCTGGTTGTGGACAGAGGGTGCCCCACGGGCTCCCAGGCAGAAGGACGTCTCCCCGCTCTGGCGGCTGCAGGACGGATCGGAATAAGGCGGAGAGCAAGGGCCACTGTGCCCACAGCCTGGGCGTGTGCCAACAGCCCCTGCTCCGCACAGGCAGGTGGAGGGCCTGCCAGAGGGTCAGCAGGAGGCAGGACCAGTGTGCTCGGCTGGGCTGTCACCTGGACTGGGAGTCACCGGAGGGGTTAGCCCAGTAGGGCTGCTCAGGTGCGAGGGAGGTGGGAGGGCGGGAGAGGCTCCAAGGGCCTCCAGGTCATCTCGGAATTGGAAGGTGCTAGCCCTGGGCCTGTCGGCTCGTAGGGCCGTCCCTTTACAGCCCAGGGTCTTGCCCCCACCCGTCCCTGCTCTCCCGCTGCTGCTGCCTGGCCTCTGTCTGACTGTCCCGCCGCCCTCCCTCCTGGTGCTGTCTCTTCCGCACAAGCCGTTGCTGGGCATTCCCCATGGGGGAGGAAGACGAGGAAGAAGGTTTGTGCAACTAGCTCTGTGACCTGGGATGAGTTATTCAACTTCTCTGTGCTTCAGTTTGCTCACTTATAAAATGGGCGTAATAATACCAGAGTATCAGCATCACGGGATCATTGTGAGAAGTGAGTTAATTTAAAGGATTTAGAGCCGTGCCCGGCCCACGGCTAGCATCTGCAAAGGTTGTTGTTGCTGCGGTTACTGCTCCTTCTTCCCCGGCCGGGCGTGCTGCGGGATTTCTCCGAGGAAAGGCGACGCACCAAGTAAGGTGGCCCTTTCCCGGCTGAGCCGTGCATCCTGCCTTCTGAAGTTGTCCGGCCCCGGGACAGCGCCCGCCTCCCTCCAGCCCAGCTGCAGTTCTTACTTGGCAAGATGGTCTTGTATCGGTCCTTGGAGGCGTGGCCGGGGATGTCCAGGTCTTCGGGGCTGACGAAGTTCGAAGGGATCTTCTGGCAGGGGGAGGATATGAGTGAACAGTTGATACCCCTTTCCCAGCTCCTCTTTTCCCCTTGAACCCTTTCCTCGTACGGCTGGGCCTGGCCATTCCTTCTTGGCATGAGTGTGCAGGCCTGGATGGGGTTGGGGGCAGAAGGGAAAGCCCGGGGACGGCCCCCTGCCCTGGGCTCCGCAGTTCTCTTTCCTAAGGAGCCATGGTGCCCAGGATAGAATGGGCCAGCTGGCTGCCTCTGATACAGAGCGACTCCGAGGGGACCCCAGTTCTTACCAAGAATTCCTCCTCCAGCTGCTTGGGGCTGGGCGGCTGGTGTTGCAGAGCCCAGCGGGTGAGGGGGTGTCCGGCTGTGCGTAGAAAGTGCAGGGTGACCTCCCGCGGCGTGTTCACGGAGCAGATGGGCTCCACGGCCCCCAGGGACCGCACGTCCAGCATCAGAGCCACGTTGGAGCCCCGCCTGTGGGTACAGCCACCCAGAGCCTAGTGAGCACCCAGTAGCGTTTGCTTTCTCATGAGTGTCATTGTCGCAAGGCACATCTAAGGAGACTGTTCCTTGTCTTTCCCTTGACCCAAAGGCCAGCGAATTCATGGGTTCAGGTCCCTCCTGTCTCCTCTGCTCCTGTTGTCAGCCTGCACAAGCGCAGCTTTGAACCCGGCTGCCCCTTCCAGCGGCCACCTCTTCCCACTCCGGCCCCGAGGCCCCGACCTGCTTCTGGCACCGAGCAGGCCACTGGCGGTGCCCCGGGACTGCGCAATCCAGCCTGGGATTCGGGGAGCAGGCTCAGGGCTGACATGAAACTCTGAGCCTCAGCCGTGCAAGGGACATGCAAATGAGCACCACTGGTTTCCTCTCCAGATTGGAGTCAACAACTGTGGGCCGTCTGGGCTCGGCTCTCAGAGCTGGAGGTGCAGCCGGAGGGGATGGAGTGGCCGGACAGGGGCTCCGGGCTGGGCAGGCCCCTCCCCTGGGAAAGTTCTCACCTCTCCTGCAGCCGCACGTGCTTCTTGGCTGGCGCTTTGGCGGGCGGAGGCTGGGTCATGGCTGCCCCCGAAGACGAGGTCGGCGGCTGTGCTCTGGAGCGCCCCCCACGGGCCTGGACCATGCTGGGGTGGGGTGCGGCGCCGAGGGGAGGCTCACTCAGCCATGAGCTCTGCCTGCAAGACAAGGCCCAGCACGCTGACCTCCGGCCTGCCTGCCAGGCCGGCTCTCTGCTCCGTGTTCACTGGGGGTGTCTTCTGCTCCCCAAGAAGTGGCCTCATTGCCACTCTGGGAAGGACAGGAGCTCTCTGGTTGGACCCAGGAGAGCGGGCAACCTGGGGTTGGAGTAAGGGCAGGATGCAGGGGAGAGACGTGGATGAGGATAGGAAGGAAGGAGGAAGAGGACAGGGGAGAGACAGGCAAGAGACCAAAGTGCACGGGGCTCGGAGCTGGGGTCCGAGTGAGAAAAGGCCAGGGAGGAAATATAAAATTCGTGTTCGCTAGAGGAGGAAGCTCATGGAGACTCCACGGAGCTGAGCAGTGGGCCTTCTCCCGAAGGAGGAATTGGGGGCGTCCAGCAGCGTTGGGTCTAGCTGGGGACCCCGACATGCCAGGTTGCTGGCCCCCAGCAGGGTCCTCTCCTAGCTGCTGGCGGTTCCGCTCCCAAGTTCATTTCTGGTTTCTGGGGTCTCTGTCCAGGGAGGTAGGCTGGGGGTGTTTCCTTCCTCCTCCTGCCCATCCCCCCCGTCTCCCGCCGTCTCCCGCCGTAACCGTCACAGGAAATGGCCTCACCAAGCCCTGAGCGACAGTGCATGGTGGGGCGACAGCTGGGGCGCCCGAGGGGGCACGGAGGTGGTGGGACCCTCTCCCCCTGGGGGACGGGCGTGGTCCCCATGTCCCAGAGCTAGGTAGGGTCAAGGTGGCTGGGGCGGAGGGGCTGTCAGAGTCGCCAAGCCCACAGGAAGAGGTGAGGGGACAGGGCGGGCCGGGGCAGGTGTGGGTGGTAGCGATCCTTCTGCAGCGGGCAGAGGGCCCTTTAGCCGCTGCTGTCCTTGTGGCTCCCCATGGCTTCCCTGTCCTTCCGGCCTCGGGGGCATCAGGTCGGCCGGCACCCATTTCCCGGCCAGGCACCGTGGCACCAACTCACCCTCCCCGGAGATGCCCTCCCATCTCCCTGCAGTTCGCACCCTCCGGGACCACGGGACTGCTGCCCCCCATTCAGGTACTTACTGCAGCAGGTGTGGCCCCCAGGCTGCCTCTTGCCAGCTGTGTGTCTGTCTGTCGGTCTGTCTTTGAGGGCTGAGAAGGCTCCAGGAAGCCAGTTTCCTCCCTCCGCCCCTCCTCACTGCCACCCACGCACACCCCAGCTGCACGCTGCCCTCCTGTGTCTGCCGCTGCCGCCGCCAGGGGTCGGGTGCCTCCTGCCCATGCCCCTCAGGGGGCCCCAGGCCCTGGGGCCTGGGAGTGAGGGGCTGGGCCTTCGCCCACCACCCAGGATTCCCCGGGCTTCCAAACTCCCCTCTCCCCTGCTGTGTGTCTCCTCTGGGTCCTCCTCACGTCCAGCCTCTGCCCACGTGCGGGGCAGCGCCCAGCTGACCCCAGCTCCATGATGTCCCAGACGACCTCAGGTTCCCCTGCCCAGCCCGACCTTGGCCAGCCAGAGACTAACTTCCACTTCTCTGCTTCTGTTCCAGAGTGCCCTCCCTGGGTGCCCCTGCGGCTTCAAGCCTGGGGAGTTCATGGCCAAGTACGGGCCGCGTACCCCCAGGGCTGGCGTGGTAGACTCGGGGTAGGGACAGGAGGAGGACAGAGTCCATGCCCCACCAGGAGAAGGAGAGGCCCGGGGCCACACCTCAGCTCTCAGCTGCCTCTGGGCCGAGCGCAAGCCGGCCCACGGGGAGGCCATTCTCGGAGACAACTTGTGCGGGAGCCCGAGGGGCGTCCCCGGGGTCCCCAGCCACCTCTAGACCTCCTCCCAGCATGTCCACTCAGGAGACTTACGGATGGTGGACAGTCTCCGGCCCTCACACCAGGGGACTCCCATGTCCTCTTCACTGCTGGGGCGCCGGGATGCCTGGGGCCTGGGGAGTGGCCCCCAAGTCCAAGACTCCGCCACCCCCCCTCCCCCCCCCCGCCCCTGCCTGGCCTCGGCAGGCCCCGTGCTGGCCAGCGGCCCAGCCAGTTCATGCTCCCTGCACCTCTGCTTCTACCCTGTAACATTCCAAACACCTTTCCCTTCCCGGCCCCCGGCACACACACTCGAGTCTTCTTTCTTCCTCCCACTTCCCTGATTCAGCTGTCAAACGATGACAGCAAAAAAGACTGATGTACAATAGGCACAGGGGTAGGCACGCCGGAGGGGGTGGTGGGGAGGGGGCTGGCCTTCTGCCGGCCCAAGGGGGAGGAGGGTGGAGGTGAAGAGCAAGGATGCCCCTTTGGGGCTCAGGAGGCTCCCAGCAGCTGCGCTTGCGCTTGGCGGTGGGCACAGGGACTGGCTCTTTTCTGAGCCCCTCCAGGGCCAGCTGATGCTGGCTCCCTCCTCCCTCTGGCCTGTGCTCCCCCGGGAGGGGGTGGGCTTCCCTGAGGAGGAGGCTGCTTAGAGCTGGGGAAGTGCTTGGCTCTGGTGCCAGGACGGAGGGGAGCAGGAGCCCAGGGATGCGGACATGCTTGTGGGCAGCGACCGAGGCTGGCCCCGGCCTCATCCCCCAACCCCAGCTGGGGCCCAGGGGCATTGGAAAGAGGGCCACCGCCTCTGGGGCACGCTGTTGATCGCTATCAAGAACAGGAAGCTAGGATACCACAGGGGTGGGGAGAGGAAGTGGGCGAAGCCCTCCCTACCCGGGTCTGCCCAGCGGCCCCAGGTTTCCAGGGTCCAAGCCCCGCTGGCTGGCTGTGAGCACAGCCCTTGCCCCTCGGGCTGGGGCCCCTCGGTGGCTTCACAGCTGGAAGCTGGGCGAGGCTGCTGGGAGCTGGGGAAGGTGGCGGGTGGTGGCTTGGGGTGATAGCTGAGCACCAGGCAAGACCCTGAGGATCTCCTGGTTCCCCTTGCGTGGGTTTGGGGTGGAGGGGACAGTCACCTCTCGCCACCTGTCCACTCTGTCTCCCCCTGTTGCTTAGAAATGCCTAGACGTCCACGGAGGTGTGTGCAGAGTGCGGGAGGCTGTGGGCGCCCACTGCAGGCCTCAGATGAGACAGGGCGAGGTCACAGCCCTGCACCAGCCCCTCCCCGGCCTGGCCCGGGGGCTGGTCCGCTCCTCTCTGCCCTCCCTGGAGTGGGCTTTGCCCCACCTGGGCTGCTGGGAGGCTCCTGGGAGTGACTTCTTCTCCCCTCCAGAACCTTCTGCTAACACCATCCGCAGTCCTATCCCAGGCAGCTCTCAAACTTCCATCGCTGATGTGTCTTCCCGAGTTGGGATTTAGGTTCTGGCCACCCTGGGCGCCAGAGAAAGCGGGGTAAGAGCTGGAAGGCGGGAAGACCTGTGCACGAGTCTAAACTGCGGCTCATCATCTGTGACCACGGGCCAGTGGCGGCGCCTCCCAGAGCTTCCTCCCCCCCAGGGGACGATAACGGAGCCTCCCTTGTCACATGGGGCCAGGCCTGTGCTCACGGAGCTCAGGAGTGGCCAGGCCAGTGGAAGGAGGGGAGGCTGAGGGAGCCGGCTGGCGGGGTGGGCCTGGGAGCGGCCCTGGGGTCTGGCCAGGAGTCTCACCGCTCCCCAGCCGCCCTCGTCCTCCTCGCTGCCTACTTTCCCCTGGGGCCAGGCTGCCTGGGCAGTCCCACCCCGGCTGGGGGCAGGTTCTAGAAGGAGTCGCTCTCAGCAACCAGACGGGGCACAGCCCACCCCTCAGAGGGCAGAGGGGTCATCCTGAACAGGGTGGCGGTGGCATCCTGTCCCATCTGAGGCTGTGGCCCACACCCTTACCCTCCTGAGCTCCGGCCACACGCGCCCTGGCTCTTGTTTCCCTCCTCTGGTGATTCCCGGTTCCAGGGCTGCAGGCCATGGCTCCCTGGCCCCGGTGTCGGAAGCCCCTGGGGAGAGGAGGCGGATTACATCTGGACTTCCCGGAAGTCCTTGTTCCCTGGCAGCCCCTAGGGAGCAGGGAGCTCCTAGCCAGGCTGCTGTTCGTTGGCCTCCAGAAGCCAAGGCTGCCACCCTATAACATTCCAAGGGGAGGCTCTTGGGGAGAGGGTCAGCTGCTGGGGGCCCGGGCTCCTGGGCCTGCACACTCCACCTGCCCCGCTCCCCTCCCTGGCCGCCCTCCCCGTTCCTCTCTGCTCCTGAGTCCTCCCTGCCCCCTAAACCCTAGGCCAGCCCAAGCCAGCCTGTTCTGCCCCAACTTCCCCGCCGGGGTGGGCAGGCTTGTCTCTGCTTGTGTGGGGGAGACGCAGACACCCAGGACTGGGGTCTGGGCAGCCTGGTCCGGGAGGAGGCAGGGAGACACCAGCGGGGGCCCAGTGAGCGGGCAGAGCAGCGCTGTTTGGGGCGTGGGAACGGTCCAGTGTGAGGGCCCTGTGACCTTGGACTCCTCCCAGGACGGCACCTTGTCCCAAGGCCACACCCTGTGCCAGGCCACCCAGGACCCAGTTACCCTCCCGCTGCCTTTTGGGCAGCTGCTGGTGACAGGGACTCTCCCGCCCCTTGCCCCTGGCTAAGAGGACCCGCGGTCCAGGCCTGCTCAGACTTGGGGCACGGGACCAGCGTGCTGTTGCCAGAACTCAGGACAATGGTAGGGGGACTTTAGGGGCGGAGAGGGTCCCTCCCTCTCTCCTGAGCCCAGAGCCAGTGAAATAAATGGGTGTCTGTTCCACAACGTGGCTTTTTCTTCCCTCTCGTCTCCCTCCCGCTCCGTGCTGTCCCCGAACACCCACTCATGCCTGCATCCGGGCAGGCACGTGCACCCTCACAGCACCCGTGTGCAGCCCCTCCCCTGCTCCCTCGCTGCCTGGTCAGCGGGACCTGGGCCTCCCCCCACCACCCCACCTCTGGCCACCCTCCCCAGAGCATAGGAAGCAGGGAGAGTGGGCGGCTGGGCTGTCCGGAGCCACCCTGGCCTTCTCCTGCCTGGTGATTATCTCCCTCTGGCGTGGGGGCTGCCCAAGGCCTGGCTTCAGGCTGGGGGAGAGCAGGGGAGGGGCCGGGAGAGCTGCCTGGGGCGGCTGTAGGGAGAGACCCGGCCAGCTCACACTTGGGAGCCAGGACACCCGGACCTGGCCCCCGCCGTCCTCCGCCTGCTGGCTGGCTCTCTCCAGAAGAAATCAGTAAGGTGCTTTGGGACCTCGGGAGGACCCCAGGGGTTCTCTAGGGAGAGGATGTGGGTTTGCCTGTGGGGGCGGTTGCCGGGGAGGAGACGCAGCCCTTGTGGTACTATTTTTGCTGAATGGAGAGGCTCGGGCTGGGGAGGCTGCTGCTTATTTGTCAGAACCTTCCTGCACCCTCTCCGGAGCCCAAGGCTGTGCCCAAGGGGGTGGGGAGCCGGCAGCGGTGCCTTGTCCGGCCAGGTGCCTCCACAAGGCGGTGCCGTGGGACCAGCCACACCGTCCGTGCAGCCCCGAGAGGCCTGTCTTACGGGAGGACTCCTGGGCAGGTTCTGAGAGCACCACCCCCTTTTTCCTAGACTCATGTCCTGCTCCTCTACTTAGATTCTGAATTAGGGCACTTCCCCCCCACCCCGCCCACTTCTGCCCTTTGTGGCTGCTGATGGAGACTTCTAGAAAGAACACAGGGAGGTGTCCCCAGGTGAGGATGGATGGGGGTAGGACGTTTCCGCCACCTCTTGGCCAGACTGGGGCCTGGGCTTCTTCCCTCTCACATCAGTTTCCCTAGTTGCCACCCTCCCCCCGACCTCCCCCTACCAAAAGAGCACACGTGTGCAAGTGTACACACACACACGCACACGCATGGCCTGGAAAATCTGATGAGTCTGCAGCGCTGAGTTTCCAGGCCCCCTTCCAGGGTCGGGTGGGTGGCTCTGAGGTTTGGGGCTGGGTGGAGCCGGGGAGGGACAGGCAGCCCCCGGCTCCGGCCTGAGCGGGGAGCCGGTCTCTGCCGCAGGCCTGTCCTCCCTGCCGGGGCAGGCCCAGGAGAATCTGTCTTCCACGGAAGCTGCCTGGGTGTTCAAACTTTCTCTACCTGTCTGTTTCTGCACACTGCCCGCCCCGTGCTTCCTGAGCTTGCCCTGAGTCCTGGGCTTCCCTCCCAGAGCATTTCTTCTGCTCTCCCTCCCTTGCCCGCCCTCAGCTGTCTTGGGGTGGGAGCACTTGGTTGAGCAGCTCAAGGTGACTAGCTGGCTCTCCGCTGGGGTACAGGAAAGCCTCAGGGTCAAGGTCCTTGAGGCCAGGCCTCGGGTGGGCCTGCCTGGGTCTCTGCAGTGCTGGCAGCCAGCAGGGGGAACCAGGGAGGGCGCTGCCGACCTAGGTGGAGGAGTGGGGCTAGGCGAGCAGAAGTTCTAGGGCCTTGAATCACTCTTTGCGAGAGAGTTAAGAGCAGGGTTTGCGTTCTCTGCTCTATGGAGTCTGAAGTCCCAGAGTCAAGCCCGGCTTCCCTCATCACACAGGTGGGGCCTCGGGCTGGGCTCTTCCCCTCTCTGGGTGTCAGCGTCCTCCCCTGGGCGTTGATTCCTAAGGACCAGGTGGGCTCCAGATCTGCAGTCGCTGTGACTTAGGGCCCAAGCGATGTGCTTCTGTGGCTCTGTCCACAAGAGCATGGTGCCACTTGGATGCACAAAAGGAGACTCACACTCAACTGGTCTATCCGCGCGGCGCCACCAGCACAACACACACAGGGTGGCAGGAACGCCCTGTCTCGCACATGTCGAGGGAGTCAACAGACACCGAGCCCCTCTCCGAGGTCAGGGGGCCGGGAGCCAGCTGCCTCTGCTGTATGTGTCCTTTTGCAAGGCCATCGCTCCTCTCCGTCTTCCCCAGGAGCACAGGATGGTTTCCTCCCTGGAGAGCCAACTCCGGGAGGTGGGGTGGGTGGCGGAGGAGGGAAGAGGTGGCCCCGTCTGCAGTCTACGAGCTGTAGTCCCTTCCACCTTCTGGCCCAAGCCAGCCTCCGCTGCCAATCGCCCCTCCCGAGCCTTGCCCAGGGGGCCGGGGTCTGGGGGTGAGAGGCAGCCCCTTGCCCTTTGCTGCCCACTGCCGGCCCGGTCGGCCTGAAGCTCTGCCCTTCCCACCCTTGCGCCAGCCAGTGGGGCAGGGGGCCGGCTCCTCCCTGCTGCCTCCCAGCTTTCCTCCGCAGACACCAGGATGAGGCCCTCGCTCCTGCTCGCTGCCCTCCTGTGGCTCCGGGGTGCCCTGGCCGAGGTAAGGGGGACATGGGGGGCAGGCCGGGCGCGTGGGGCCCCTGCTCACCGGGCATGGCCGGCCACCCCGCACTCTGTGGGCCCACAGCTGGTCTGCATGAGGCGAGCAGGGCAGGGCGGCTGCTCCGTTCCCACCCGCCAGCAGGCGTCCAGAACGGATTGCTCCAGGCTGCCTGGGGCTGCCCCCCGCACCTTGGGCACGCCTCGGGAGATGTCCCTTTGGCTGCGTGGGGTGTTGACAAGGGACAGCCTCCTCTGGGGTCCTGGCCCTGTCCCCCACTGGCTTTCCCAGAGGCCTGGACCTCAGAGGCCTCTGCCTGTCCTTCCCCCCTCCTCCCTTGCTTCCTGCAGGAAGACCCGTGCCACTCCCAGGAGCGGAGCCCCGCCGGGGAGCGTGGAGGTAGGCGTCCCAGGAGTGGGGGTGCAGAACCAACTTCCCCACGCAGACCCTGCCTCTGCTCCCCGCTTAGGGCAGAGGCATGTTGGGAGACTCTGAAGGACCCCCTCTCCCCAGGCCCGCCCCCCAGTGTGAACGTCAGCAGCCAGGGGAGTCCCACGAGCCTCTTTCTGAGCTGGGGAGCCCCGGAGCCAGGCGGGGCCCACCTCGCCCTGAGCCCTCTCGGCTCCCCTGGGGGGCAGCGGCTCCAGGCCCTCACCAACGCGTCCAGCTTCGAGTTCCAGGGCCTGGTGCCAGGGAGTCGCTACCAGCTGGAAGTGACTGCCCTGCGACCCTGTGGGCAGAATGTCACCGTCACCCTCACGGCCCGCACAGGTGCGAGGCCTGCAGGCTGAGTGGGAGGGGCACGGTCTGGGGCTGCGGTGGGAGGTGGCTGAGATGGAGGGAGGGCCGGCATGGGGCAGGGCAGCCAAAGGGGGCAGCTTCTCTGCGGCCCACGTCGGGCGCAGTGACCGTTAGAAGCACTACAGGCTGGGGCGAGGCCCCTCTGGCCCTGACCTTGGCGCTTCCCTTACCTGTGACGCAGCCCCATCACCTGTGCAGGGGCTGCAGCTCCACAGCCCCGGGAGCCCGCCCAGCCTGGAGGCCTCGTGGAGCGAAGCTCCCGGGGAGCAGGACGGCTACCAACTCCTCCTTCTCCACCGGGAATCCAAGACGCTGGCGCGAAATGCCTCTGTGCCCCCCGACACCCTGTCCTACGATTTTGGCAACCTCTTGCCAGGTGCTGAGTACGTTTTGGAAGTTATCACCTGGGCTGGCAGCCTCCGAACCGAGACCAGTCTCCGCCAGTGGACAGGTGAGGTGGGCACCCGGGCAGGGCCCCAGATGGCAGCCAATCTGGGCGTGGTGGCTTCTGGGCTCCCTGGTGCCGGGCGCAGGGCCGGCATGCTGCCCCAGGCCCTCTGCTGGAGCCTGACTTTGCTCTCTCCGTCCTTCCTCCAGCGCCCGTGTCCCCGGATCACCTGAGGCTGCATGCCCTGGGCCCCAGCGCCCTTCGAGCATCCTGGGGTGGCTCCGAGGGGGCCGCGGGGCTCCAGCTCGTGCTCACAGACCTCCTGGGTGGCACCAACCTGACTGCCGTCGTCGTCGGACGGGGGGTCTCCAATCACACCTTCCTTCACCTGTCTCCAGGCACCCCCTATGAGCTGACGCTGAACGCGATTGCTGGGCCCCACCGGGCAGCAGGCCCCAGTGCCACCGAGTGGACCTGTGAGTGCCCCGGGGGAAGGGGCATGGCAGAGACCGCTCAGCTCCTCCTCTCTGGCCGAGTGGCCGGAGTACAACTGACGACGGGGAGGGGTCTTCTAGCCGGCTGGCTGGCGGTAGACGCCACCGGAGAGAGCGATGGTGGTGATGGCAGTGATCAGTCGAGGCCTTCTGTGTCTGGGCTCTGTGTTCGCACTCTCTGTGTGTTGTTTCATTTAATCCTCACAACGGCCCCGTGTAAGTCACATTATTCCCACTTTACGGTAGGGGGAGCCGAAGTTTAGGGGGAGAAAGAACCCAAGGGCACACAGCTCCGGAGTGCCGAGCTGACCTGAGCCTGTGCGGGACGCCCGCAGAGCCCTGTTGACCTCGCCGCAGCTCTCCACGCTTCTGCTCAGAGACGCGTTGCCGTGTAGCTCTTGAGTGCGGAGGAGCCAGACTGCTTGTTTCTGCCACCTGCTGGCTGTGGTCTCCGGACAAGTCGTTTACCTTCCTGTGCATGAGTTCTGCGTGTTTAAGAGGGGTGACAATGGTAGCGTCCACCTCCCAGTGGGGCGAGGATTCGGTGTGACGAGCACGTGTGGCGTGCTCAGAACCAAGCTGGCAGGGACGCCTGTGACCACCTGGTGTGTTCTCATTTCAACTACCCTGTTTCCCCGAAAATGAGACAGGGTCTTACGTTTATTTTTCCTCAAGAAGACACCCTCGGGCTTATTTTCAGGGGATGTGTCATTTTTTTTTAAACACTGTACAACCATCTCTATTGATTCAAATATAGTGAAGTCGTCTTCTTCTGGAACATCATCATAACTCTCCAAACCCCAAATTCCATCCTGAATTTCTTGCGACTCTATTTCCTTTAGAACCACTGGCCCCAATCTCTGAGCCATAGAGCTCTCCTGGGGCAGATGAGAAGGGCTGCTCGTGTTCTTTCCTGCTCCACGACGACATGCATGGGTTGTGCAGATGTGCTGTGTAGCCACGCCCATCACTAGGGCTTATTTTGGGGGTAGGGCTTCTATTGTGTACATGCTTAGAAATCCTGCTAGGGCTTATCTTATGGGTAGGTCTTATTTTCGGGGAAACACGGTACTATTGTCTGTGGCCAGATGGCAGCGGCTAGATTTGGGGATTCGTCCAGAACGTGGCACACGGTGGCTGCTCACGTCTGGACGGGACGCGGCCCCGTGTGTGCAGGAAGAGCAGGCCGTTCTCACTCACTGCTTAGGTCTTTCTGCACATCCTCCATCCTCTTCTCCACAGATCCCTCTGCCCCCCTCGACCTGGTGCTGACGCCCCTGCCCCCCAGGCTCCGGGCCAGCTGGAAGGTAGGGCCGGGTGCCCGGGACGGCTTCCTGCTGCGGCTCAGTGGGCCAGTGGAGGAGAACGCCACTCTGGGCGCCGGGGTCCTCAGTGCCACGTTCCTGGGGCCCCTGCCTGCTGGGGACTACACTCTGCAGCTGAGGGTCCTGGCCGGGCCCTATGGTGCCTGGGCCCAGGCCTGCGCCTGGCTGGATGGTGAGTCCAGGCTGGTGGGAAGCGGGGGGGGGGGGCGGGGGTCCCGCCTGGGCCATCTGCATCGAGAGGCAGGTGGGCCTCACAGTCCAGGGCCTGCCTCCTCTGCAGGTCCTGCAGCCCCGCCCGGCCCATGCAACGGCACCGAGCTGCAGCTGCATGGGCTGGAGGCCACCAGGGAGCCTGGGAGGCGGGCGCTGCTCTATGCTGAGGGTGCCCCAGGCCTCGCTGGGAACATCTCTGTGCCATGTGGTGCCACCCACATCACCTTTTGCGGGCTGGTGCCTGGGGCCCGCTACCGGGTGGACATCACGTCGTCTGTAGGAGCCATCACCCAGAGCCTCGTGGGCTACACACGTGCGTGCCAGCTGCTGTCTCCCTTGCCCTGGAGGGGGGGGATCAGAGCGGGGGAGAGACTCGGGGCCGCTGGGCGACTGAGCTGCACTGTATTGCCTGGATGGACAGCGGGCCCGGCGTTCGAGTGCAGCACAGGTCACTGGACGGCCTGACCCGGTGTCTCCGGCCCCTGGTGTTTCTTTTTTTTTGAGACAGAGTCTCACTCTGTTGCCTGGGCTAGAGTACCTTGGCGTCAGCCTAGCTCACAGCAACCTCAAACTCCTGGGCTCAAGCGATCCTCCTGCCTCAGCCTCCCGAGTAGCTGGGACTACAGGCATGCGCCACCATGCCTGGCTAATTTTTTTCTATATATTTTTAGTTGGCCAATTAATTTATTACTATTTTTAGTAGAGACGGGGTCTCGCTCTTGCTCAGGCTGGTCTCGAACTCCTGACCTCAAGCGATCCTCCTGCCTCGGCCTCCCAGAGTGCTGGGATTACAGGCGTGAGCCACCGCGCCCGGCCCTGGTGTTTCCTGGTGGCAGTGAGGCTGAGGGAGCGGTGGGGCCCCCTAGGGAGCCAGGAGCCAGGGACCTGTTTAGATTCCCCCCTCCCTTCCTCTCCACACCCCTGCGTCTCACTCTTGCGACAGGCCCCCTCGCCCCTCCTCTGGTAAATGTGACCGGCGAAGGTCCCACCCAGCTCCGGGCATCCTGGGTCCACGCGTCCGGGGGCCGGGACGGCTACCAGGTGAACCTGTACCAGGCAGGTGTCCGGGCGGGCACCCGCACCACGGGAGCCGAGGTGGACAGTGCCAGCTTCTCGGCCCTGACGCCCGGCACCGAGTACGAGGTGGAGGTGGTCTCTCGGGCCGGGCCGCTCCGGGCCGTGGCCGCCAATGCCTCCGGCTGGACCTGTGAGTGGGGCGTGGGGACGGCGGTGAGGGGGACGGGCGGGCAGGGCTGCCCCCGAGCGCCTGGGGTCTTCCCTCCACGGCACCTGAGCCCCCTTTAGCCCACTTTCCATTCCCGCGCGGGGTCGGTGGGCCCTAGCGTCGTGCATGCGCGTGGTTCCAGGACCAGCCTGTGCCCGGCTGACCCGCTGTCCTGCGCCCGCAGCGCCCCTCACGCCCAGCGGGCTGCAGGTGTCAACGCACTTGGGCACTGCCGTGGTCAGCCTGGCCTGGGCCCGCGGCCCCTGGGGGCAGGGCACGTGCCACGCCCAGCTCTCCGAGGCCGGGCGTCGCTCCCGGCAGCAGCCCCTGGCGCTGGGCCAAGCCCGGCTCGTCCTGCAGGGCCTCACGCCCGGGCGCAACCTCTCCCTGTCCGTGCTGTGCCAGGCGGGGCCGCGCCGGGCGGCCACTCTCCCCGTGGTGCTGCCTGTCGGTACGTTGAGTCTGCCGGGGTAGGGGCGCAGGTGTGCTGGGACGCGGGTCTAGTCCAGGGGCGGCGCTGCCTGCTCTTGCCAGGTGGATGCTGTGCCCGCCCTGCCCTGGGTCTCGCCCCTCCCCGAGCTCTAAAGGAGAAGCAGTTTTTCTGTGCGGCCGCTGCCCCTCTCTTGGGCTTCCATGCCTCGCCCCTTTGTACCTGCTAGTTTGGGAGCCCCAGACCCAGACCCCGTCCTTCCTGGGCGCTCTGACACCCGCCTGACGCGCAGCCCTTGGTTCCGTAGAGCCGGGCCCAGTGGAGGACGTGCAGTGCCAGCCTGAGGCCGCCCGCCTGGTCCTGACCTGGACGGCGCCCGCCGGGGACGTGGGTGCCTGCCTGGTGGTGGCAGAGCAGCTGGGCACGGGAGGGAGCGCTCGCCTCGTGTTCCAGGCCAACGTCTCCGGCGAGGCGGTCCTGCTGCCCGGCCTGGCGCCGGCCACTCCCTACCGCCTCAGCCTCTCCGTGCGGGGCGGGAACGGCCTGCGGAGCCGGGCGGTCACCCTGGTGTGCGCCACTTCTGCCGAGGGTCGGTCCCTTCCCGCTGCCCCTGGAGCCACCCCTGCTCCCTGTCTTCCCTGTCACTGCCCCCCGGCTGCCTGGGGCTGTCCCTGCTCCCCAAGCCCCAGCCCCTCGCTCTGGCCCTGGTCTTGCTGGTTTGTCCCATACTTTTAGCCCCCTGTCCTGGCACCCTAGCCCAGGAAATCTCCCAGGTCCTTACTTCGTTATATCCATGAGCTATTCGTTGCCGGGCACTGTGAGGGCGCTGGGGTAGGAGGGCATGGTCCCCGCCCCTGCAGCCCGATGGCCGGGGACCTAGCCAGGCCCTCACTCTCCTCCTCCTCTCCACGCGCAGCCTGGCGCCCGCCAGAGTTGGCCCCAGCCCCTCAGCTGGAGCCCGGGACAGAGGTGGGAGTGAGGATCGTGCCGGGCATGTTCGGCCAGGACGATGGGCAGATCCAGTGGTATGGCGTCATCGCCACCACCAACATGTCGCGTGAGTCCTGCGCCCAGGACGGGATGGAGAGACCCCGGCTGTTGCCTAGCATGGAGTAGGGGCGGGGTCCAGAGACTGAGACCGGGAAAAAGAAGTGTCTGAGGCAGCATCATTCTTAGGAAGGGGGCTCAGGGTGCTCTTGAGATGCGGCTGACGTTGAACGGCACATGGGTGCGTGTTAGAGACATGGGCAGCCCGTCTGCTCACCTGTTCTGCGCTCCTCTCCCAGTGGCTTGGCCTTCCCAGAAAGCCATCAACCGCACATGGTACGACCACTACCACCGGGGACAGGACTCCTACCTGGCCATCCTGCTCCCCAACCCCTTCTACCCAGGGCCCTGGGCTGCGCCGAGCTCCTGGACGGTGCCTGTGGGTATAGAGGACTGTGGCCACACCTGGGAGATATGTAACGGGCGGCTCAAGCCAGGCTCCCAGTACAGGTGAGGGCTCCCAAGCCTGGGGGGAGAGGGGGGCTGTTGTAAGTTGCATTTGTGGGTTGCAAACAAACAAAAGATCTGGACTGACTTACTAAGAGAAGAATGCACGTGATAGTCCATAAGGGCCAACAGAGTTATTTTGACCGGGCTTCCTGGCAGACAAGGCAAAAAAGGGAATATGCACCTGTTACATGATTCTTTTTTCAAAGAGGAGGGCGGGATGGATTCTGTTCCAGTTTGTCAGGGCAACTCCAAGGGTATCCAGGTACCTATTTCTAGAGCTTCTCTTTGCTTTCAGGATAGGGCTGGGAGTGCTTGCTCTAGGGTGGCAGGTAGCACGATCCATATGTACCCTCTAAGCAGTGAGGGAAGCTCTTGCTATCCGAGAGTCTCCTGCTTCTGACCCAGTTTCCTGGGAGGGGCTCTGGCTTACTTGCCGGCCCCTCCCCAACAGAAAGTCCTGTCTCTGAGCCCAGGTTCAGCGTTGCGGCCTTCACCAGGTACAGCCCCCCAGGGACCGTCATCTCCTTCTCGGCCTTCTCAGGTAGGGCGGGCAGAAGGCTGGAGCTCCCGCCGGACCCTGGAGAGGGGAGGGGTGCCGAGGCTCATCCCCAGCCAGCAGCAGGGGGGCCTGAGCTTGGAGTCCTGGGAGAACATGTCCCGCCCAGCAGTGCTCCGTCCCAGAGCCAGGGACGGAGGTGCTCTTGGCACCAGACGTGGCCTGGATGCACTGGGAGGGGGGCTGGGAGAGGCAGAGGTGTTGAGACAGTTCACTGCCGCCATGATCGCTCTGCCCCTCCACGCCCGGCCGCTCCAGGGCCACCGAGGTTCCAGGGCGGCTCTGCCCAACAGAAACGTAAGGCAGGCCACAAATGCAGACCACATGTGTCATTTACAATTTCCTAGTTGCTACATTAAAGAAGTAAAAAGAAATAGGCAGGCCAGGCGCGGTGGCTCACGCCTGTAATCCCAGCACTCTGGGAGGCCGAGGCGGGTGGATTGCTCCAGGTCAGGAGCTCGAAACCAGCCTGAGCAAGAGCGAGACCCCGTCTCTACTATAAATAGAAAGAAATTAATTGGCCAACTAATACATATAGAAAAAAATAGCCGGGCATGGTGGCGCATGCCTGTAGTCCCAGCTACTCGGGAGGCTGAGGCGGGAGGATCGCTTGAGCCCAGGAGTCTGAGGTTGCTGTGAGCGAAGCTGACGCCACAGCACTCTAGCCTGGGCAACAAAGTGAGACTCTGTCTCAAAACAAAACAAAAACACAAATGCATACCAGCCATATGTGGCTAGTGACTACTGTCTGGGACGGTGCAGTTCTAGAAGGTCCGGGAAGCCAGGCTGCTGCTCTCTTTTTCTTTGACGGTGTCGGGAGGGTGGCAGGGTCTCTGGGGCACCCAGGAGCTGGAGGGGGCAGGGCTTGCTGGGCGGTCTCGGTTCCCCACGCAGATGTCCCCCAGGCAGCCACCTCTGGCCTCGGTTCGGCATCTGGGACTCCTTCGGGGAAGGGAGCCGTCACTGCGCCCTCCACGGCGAGGGTGCCAAGTCCAGGAGAGGCTGGCATGGCCCTGCAGGGTCAGCGGGACTGACCTGCTGTGTCCCACCCTCCCCTTGCCCTCCGCAGAGCCCCGGGCCAGCCTCTCCCCGGCAGCAGTGCCCCTGCCAGCGGTGGTGGGCGTCGCGGCGGGCTGTGTCCTTGTCACCTGTGCCGTGCTGGGCCTGCTGTGCTGGAGGCGGGCAAAGGGGCGGAGGTGAGCGGGAGGGCAGACTGGGGGCTGGGGAGAGCCAGGTGACCAGGGTGGGCCAGCCCCCTGCCTTGGCGCTGCCTGCCACGCGCCTCTCCACCTTCGCAGGGCAGAGAAGAACCGGTTTTCCCGGGAGCGGACGGCTCGCAACCTGCGGTGGGTGCCCCTGCCTGCTCCCCGGGACAGCGCAGGGGGCCGTGGTGGCGTCACCAAGCCTCCCGGAGCAGCCTGCTCCTCTGCGGCTGTACCCGGTCAGGGCAGTGGGCCTCTTCTCCCAGGATCCCTCCCATCCTCCTTCCTCAGCCTCCACCACACCTTCTCGAACCGGGAGCCCTCGCTTCTCGCTTCTCTCGTCTCTCTGTCCGTGTGGCCTCTTCCTCCCCCTGCAGCCTCGGCGCGCAGGTCGGGGCTTTCCGGAGGAACAGGCCCAGCAGGGCGTGCGTGTTGTGTGAGTGTGGAGAGAGAGGTGGAGCGAGAGGCAGACACTGATTTTAAGGAACTGGCCCATGTGTTGCGGAGGCTTGGCGAGTCCAAGATCCGGAGCGGGCAGACCAGCAGGCCGAAGGCTTTGGAAGAAGAGCCTGGAGGCAGCCGGCTGGCAGGATTCCTCCTGGCCCAGGGAGCTCAGTCCTTGTTCTAGTCGGGCCTTCACCTGATTGGACCAGGCCCACCCACTTAGGGAGGGTAATCTGCTTTACTCAAAGTCAGCCACTTTAAATGTTAGTCTCATCCAAAAAACATCCAGAATGATGTTTGAACAACTATCTGGGCACCATGGTCCAACCCACGTAGACACATAAAATTGACCATCACTGTCCTGCT
Source organism: Mirza zaza (assembly GCA_008750895.1). NCBI lineage: Eukaryota > Metazoa > Chordata > Mammalia > Primates > Cheirogaleidae > Mirza > Mirza zaza. Next base: position 9,546 of record VSMD01060113.1, on the reverse strand, counting down.
CCAGTTCTTACCTTCCCCCCCCCCCCCCCCCCCCCCCCCCCCCCCCGCCCCGACTGACCACGTAGACCGTGTCGGGCCAAATCTCTCCCTCGCGTTGACTTCCCGCTGAAGCGACACTAACTGAGCTCTGGCTGTGCACGGAGGCCCTCTCCTGTGCGCGTTCGTGTGTGGCTTGTGTCTCCCCTGCCCCTTCTTCCTCTCTGCTCCCCCGGGCTCGGAGCCAGGCTGGGCTTCGGAGGGGCTTGCTGGAGACGCATGCTGTTCCACACCTGGGGTGGAGCCCAGGTGTGCACTCCAGCAGGCCCGCGGGGGACCAGGTGTGCAGCCAGGACTGAGGTCCCCTGCTCTGGCCCATCACCAGGGAGGCACACCCAAGGACGGGGCCTACTTCTTCCCTCTCCCCGCAGGCGAACCCACCGGCCCATCCCTATCCGCAGCTTCCGGCAGAGCTACGAGGCCAAGAGTGCCCATGCTCACCAGGCTTTCTTTCTGGAGTTCGAGGTAAGGCCGGTACCGCCCTCGGGCTCAGAGGAGGCAGCGCCCTGGGGCATCTAGGCTGATGGGCCTGCCCGAAGGTCCACGGGGTGCTCCGGGCTGTGCACTCGCCACCCTGCCCCTCTCCTGGTGTGGGGCGAGATGGGTCTGCTTCAGCCACCAGTGGCTGCCCTGGTTTCTGCAGGAGCTGAAGGAGGTGGGCAAGGAGCAGCCCAGACTGGAAGGCGAGCACCCCGCCAACACTGCCAAGAACCGATACCCGCACGTGCTGCCCTGTGAGCGCTGGGACTGGGAGGGGGCACGGCAGAGGGCCAGGGTCGGGCTCAAACACGTGTGCCCTGCGCTAATGCACAGCCTTTACCCTCCGCAGATGACCACTCCAGGGTCAGGCTGACCCGGCTGGAGGGAGAGCCCCACTCCGACTACATCAATGCCAACTTCATCCCAGTAAGGGCCACTGGTGCGGCTGTCGTGGGACCTGCTAGGGAGACGGGCTGGTTTCCAGGACAACCTGTCCTGCCTTAGGTGTAGCGGTTGTCCAGGAAGGTACCCAGCTTGGGTTTCGCTGGGTCAGCCTGGCGGGTATTTGTCGAGGGTCTGCTGTGTGCCAGCTCTGTGCTGGGCCTGCGGGAGCAGAGCTGAGTCAGCCACGCTCCCTCCTTCAAAGGAGCACGAGTGTGAGTGGCGCCCACCACGCAGTGAGACGGGGCTGTGCTAGAGGAACAAGCACTGCTCAGGGCACGTGGAGGAGGGACATTGGATTTGTTGAGGGGCGAGTGACGAAAGAGAGAAGGACATTCTGGCTGGAAAGAGCTGGCAGCGAATACCAGGCAGTGATATGCAGGTGGCGTGTGCGTGTGTGCACATGTGTGTGCCTGTGTGTGCGTTTGTATGCATGTGTGTGCGTGTGCGTGTGCATGTGTGTGCACGTGCATGTATGTGCGTGCGTGTGCATGTGTCCATGTGTACGCGTGTGCGCATGTATGTGTGCATGTGCGTGCATGTGCGTATGTGTGCACGTGTGTGTGCATGTATGTGTGCATGTGCGTGCATGTGCGTATGTGTGCACGTGTGTGTGCGCATGCATGTGTGCACGCGTGTCCATGTGTACACATGTGTGCGCATGTGCGTGCATGTGCGTGTGTGTGTGCATGTGCGTGTGTGTGCGCGCGCGCGCATGCGTGGGGGTGGGGGTGGCAGCTGGCTGGAGAAGAGTTGGGAAAGGTGGCCTGGGGCTGGAGGAAGGAGGACCTTGGTTGTCAGGCTGAGGGACAACTATTGGACTCATTTTGGTGGCCTTAGGGAGCTGTGGAAGATTTTCGAGCACAGAAGAAACACTGGTTTTGGGAAAGTCACTCTGGGTTGGTGAAGGGGGTAGCCTGGGCGGACTGTTTTTGACACGTCAGCATCTTAGTAGTTTCATGTAGGGTTTTCTTGCCATCTGAGGTGGGTGTCTCTGAAGTCACCTCTCCTGGTTTGGGTTCTGTGCACACACAGGTGTTCGTGTGCTTGCACACGTACAGGTGTGTACACAGTGTCTTCACTCCTGGAGGTCATACATGGGATACCTACTGCTGTGTGCTTGGTGGGGCCCAGGGGACCAAGGCAGCACCTGTTAACACGTTCCTGACCTGCACCCCCCGACACCCTAGGGCTACACCCACCCACAGGAGTTCATCGCCACTCAGGGGCCTCTCAAGAAAACGCTGGAGGACTTCTGGCGGCTGGTGTGGGAGCAGCGGGTCCAGGTCATCGTCATGCTGACCGTGGGCATGGAGAACGGGAGGGTGCGTGCACCCACGGCTTCCGGCGTGGCCACCGGGCGGCACATGCTCCTTGCAGGAACGGCTGGCCCTGCCCGGGTCTCCGTCAGAGAGGGTGGGGCAGACAGGGGGAGGGCTGGCAGTTGGCGGGGGTCCCCAGGATCACCCAGGACGGGGAGGCAGGGCGGGGCACAGGGACACAAGCTCCCAGACTGGCTTAGTTTCCACTGACCTCTTGCTCGAGGCCCAGCAAGCACTAGCCCAGGGGTGGCCCCCAAGGCAGAGCATGCTGCACCCTTTCGTTTGACAAGCCTGGTGGATGTCCCCTCTGTGCCCTGCTCAGCGCAGGGTCCTGGGACAGAGAGCGGCTGCTGAGTCTGTCCTCTCTCCAGAGCAGTGAGGCCAGGGCTGGGGGCCGTGGAGTAAGGGCCCTCCAGCTCCACAGAGCATCCTGGCAGCTGACACAAAGCCCTGAGACGTGGGAGAGGTCTGGAGAGGGTGCCAGAGCCCAGTCAGCAGGGACAGGCTTCTGGGGGAAGGGCCCTTGGGGCCGGGTGGGTACAGAGAGCAGAATTTCAGCAGGGTGACAAGGACCAGAAAGACGGATGGGGAAGATTGGGACTGGGCGAAGGACTGGGTAAAGCCAGGTGGCAGCAGGGCTGGGCCCACAACCACCCCTTCCTCTCCAACCCTCTGGCCCCAGGTGCTGTGTGAGCATTACTGGCCGGCCAGCTCCTTCCCTGTCACCCACGGCCACATCTCCATCCACCTCCTGGCCGAGGAGCCCGAGGATGCGTGGACCAAGCGGGAATTCCAGCTGCAGCATGTGCGTGCTCCAGGGGACGGGGTGGAGGGTGGGGTGTGGCATTCGGGCCCAGTGTCCCTGAGACGGTTGTCTCACCTCCTGGGGCCCTTTCCTTCCTTGGATTACAGGCACTCAGCGACCACCGGGGAATGAGTGGTTAGGGAAGGGGTTGGCGGCACGGAGAGGTTGATGGTTTAACCAAGGTCGCTCAGTGAGGCGAAGGAGGAGCAGGGCGAGGAGCGATGGTCCTTGTCCTCCCTGCCCTCCCTTTGGGGCTCCCTGCTTTTTTTTATTTTGGAGACAGAGTCTCACTCTTGTTGCCTGGGCTAGAGTTCCGTGGCGTCAGCCTCGCTCACAGCAACCTCAAACTCCTGGGCTCAAGCGATCCTCCTGCCTCAGCCTCCCGAGTAGCTGGGACTACAGGCATGCGCCTCCATGCCCGGCTAATTTTCTCTATATATTTTTAGTTGGCCAATTAATTTCTATTTAAAGTAGAGACGGGGGTCTCGTTCTTGCTCAGTCTGGTCTCGAACTCCTGAGCTCAAATGATCCACCTGCTTTGGCCTCCCAGAGTGCTAGGATTGCAGGGGCTGCTTCACCCCAAACCCCTGTGCCCCATGTGCCTGCCCAGGCTGTGCCCTCCTGGGGCGGGAAAGCAGTGACCCGAGTCACCCCTCTGCCCGGGGACCCCGGGAGGCTAGCGGGGGACCCAAGGGCTCGGGAAGCATCCAGACCAAGGGCGGAACCATAGCTGCCACCCTCAGGGAGCACCAGTGTGAGGGTGGTGGCGTTGGGAGCTGGTGAGGAAAGTGCCGGAGCAGCAGCAGGGCCCCCCGCCCCCCCCACCCTTCCCCGCAGGCTGCCCAGCACCGGCAGCGGAGGGTGAAGCAGCTGCAGTTTACCGCCTGGCCGGACCACAGCGTCCCCCAGGCCCCCGGCGCCCTGCTGGCCTTCGCGGAGCTGGTGCGGGAGCAGGCGAGGGCCGCCGGGGGCGCCGGGCCCGTCCTGGTGCACTGCAGGTGAGGCGCCCTGCCCGCCCGGCCCGTGGGGAGAGCTGGGGATAGCGGAATCGCCTTCGCCCGCTCAGCTGCCCGGGGCTTGTCCCCGCAGCGGGGGCGTGGGCCGCACGGGCACCTTCGTGGCCCTGTCGCGGCTGCTGCGGCAGCTGGAGGAGGAGCAGACGGTGGACGTGTTCCACGCCGTGTACGCGCTCCGGCTGCACCGGCCTCTCATGATCCAGACCCCGGTGAGGGCCCGGGCGGGCAGGGCGGGGCAGCGGGGACCCCGGAGGAGGGAGAGGGGGGTGCGTGGCTGTGGGACCGCAGGCTGCGGAGGCACCGGGAAAGGGGGCTCACAGAGGACCCTGGGCGGGGTGGGGCGGGGGCCCCTCAAACATGTCACCGTCTTAGCTGGACTGCAGCTTCCTTTCTGCAAAAGCGGAGGAGGGACAGTCCCTTGGCCTGGACACTGCAACACAGCACAGGGAAGGGTCCCCAGAGCGCCCTCCTCTGTCCTGCCCCCCCCCGCCCCCCCGTGCTCCTTAGCGACTGATGCCCCTCCCCTGCCAGAGCCAGTACGTCTTCCTGCACAGCTGTCTGCTGAACAAGATTCTGGACGAGCCCTCCGGCATCTCCGAGTAAGTGGCAGCTCCCCTGGGGCCCCGGTGGGGGGACCCAGGTGCCCTGCGCCTTCCCACCCACCAGCTCCCTGACTCCCGTCCGTGGGCAGAGCCGGCAGGCCGGCAGGGGAGCGGGGCGGCCTCAGCGGGGTCTCCCCTCCGCCCTGCCCAGGTCCCGGCCCATCCCTGTGACGGGCTTTGCGGAGGCCTGTGCCAGGAGGGCGGCCAATGCCAACGCCGGCTTCTTGAAGGAGTACGAGGTACGCTCAGGCCAGGGGCTGGGTGACAAGCACGGGCAGCCTCCCCCCGCCCAGCCGCCACTCCCGCCGCCGGCTCCGTCCAGCCTCAGCATGCCGCCCCCTTCCCAGCTCCTGCTGCAGGCCATCGGGGACGAGGCTGGCTCCCCGACGCCCCCTCCTGGCCACCAGCAGGACAGCACGGTCTCCTGTGAGTCTCCCCTGGACCACGCGGAGGAGCGGGAGTGGGGGTGCCAGCGTGGGCCAGGGCCCTCCGGCAGCCTCACGCTCACCGTCTTCCCCCAGACGACCGTTCTCAAGTGCGGTTCTCTCCGGTGGAGGAGAGCCCCCCTGACGACATGCCGGAAGCCTGGCTCTTCCCCGTGAGCTGATGCCGGTCTTGCCGCCTTGTTGCTCGTCCCCTCTGGCCATCTGTGCTTTCTGGGCCGGGCCGAGGCTGCTGGGGGCTCCCAGAGCAGGGGCTGGGCAGGGCGCACCCCGAGTCCCTGGGAGCTGATGAGCTGTGGTCCGCAGGGCGGGCCGTCTGGCCGGGATCACGTGGTGGTGACCGGCCGCACGGGGCCGGAGGAGCTCTGGGAGCTGGTGTGGCAGCGTGGGGCGCGTGTGCTGGTCTCCCTGTGCCTGCCCGATGCCCTGGAGAAGGTGAGGGGGCGGAGGGACAGAGGAGGGGAGGCCCAGGAGTTGGGACAGGGGCTGGGGACAGTTGGTGGTGGTGTCTGTGACCAGGGCGGGGGCAGGAAGCTGCTTGAACAGCCCTGATTCCATCCCAGCCGCGGGAGTTCTGGCCAACGGAGATACAGCCCATCGTCACGGACACAGTGACAGTGCACTGGATGGCTGAGACCAATACAGCAGGCTGGCCCTGTACCCTCTTCAGGGTCACACATGTGGGTGCCAGGGCCACAGGGCACGGGATGGGGGGGCCTCGTGGGCTTCCCTCTGCCCTTCCCGGCACCAGTGCTGACCACGTCTTGCTCCAGGGGGAGAGCGGGAAGGAGAGGCAGGTGCAGCGATTGCAGTTTCCATACTGGGAGCCAGGGCATGAGCTGCCCACCGCCACCCTGCTGGCCTTCCTGGCCGCCGTGGGCCAGTGCTGCTCCCGGGGCAGGAACAAGAAGCCGGGCACGCTGCTCAGCCACTCCAGGTGCTGTTGGACAAGGATCTCGGGAGACGGGCCCCTCCCTGCCTCTGGCCTCACATCTCACTGAGCCGTTCTTGGGTTATGGGTCAAAAGGTTATGAGTCTCCCCATAATACCCCTCCCTGTCTTCTCTGCACCCTGTCCTGTCGTCAGGGACATGGTAGGAATTTACTCCCTTCCTGCCTGGGCCCAGGCTGGCTGGCTGGCCAAGTACCCAGTGTCCCTTCTAAGTCCCTGGGCCCAGGTTGGGTTTCCCCACATCCCTGGATACCCCCGCCCCAGCCCCTCCACGTGCCCTACCAACTCTAGGTCAATTGCAGCGAGGGTGCAGCCCAGCTGGGCACCTTCCTGGCCATGGAGCAGCTGCTGCAGCAGGCAGGGTCTGAGTGCACCGTGGACGTCTTTAACGTGGCCCTGCAGCAGTCACAGGCCTGTGGCCTCATGACACCAACGCTGGTGAGAAGCCCCCAAGGGCTGGGCTGGGGGGAGGGGTGGAGAGACAGGAAGCTTCTGCGTTGGCTTCTAGGCAGTGCCACCGAGTAGCCACCAGGTGGCGCTGTGGACTGCCGTGCCGTCTCCCACGTGCAGCCCTGGGGGGGGGTAGGAGACGCCAGGGAGCCCTTCTCCTTCTGGGGTGTGGGCAGGCAGAGCGAGGCTCCTAACCCCGTGTCTACCCCCAGGAGCAGTATATCTACCTCTACGACTGTCTGCGCGCACTGGTCGACGGGCTGCCCTGAGTCGGCGCTGGCGCTGTGCTGGAGCAGAAGAGACCCGCGCCCTGCCAGCAGGGACAGCCGGCCCGGCCCCGGCCTGGCCTGCCCTAGAAGAGCAGCCTCCACTGGCCCCCGTGCTGGGAAGGGGCAGAGTTGGGGAATAAAGACACGAGGTCGAGCCCGAGGCTGGGTGTGTCCCGCCTGTCCATCCTCTGACATGGGGCCAGCACTGGGCCTGGTGGGATGGGCCCTGGGCTCTGGCTGAACCAGGTGACCTGCAGCTGGGACACTGTTGGCCAGGGGTCCTCAAACTTTTTAAACAGGGGGCCAGTTCACTGTCCCTCAGACCATTGGAGAGTGCGGCGCACAGTCCACACATGCGCACTGTGGGCCCCGGGACGAGCAGGCTGCTAAGCAGGACAGGCAGTGGTGGCAAAAACATCCAGAGGGCCGGATAAATGTCCTCGGCGGGCCATAGTTTGAGGACCCCTGCTTGGCTTTCCCTGGGGCTGCCCTCTCCCCACTGATCCTCCAGTTTCCCAGACTTCGGTCTCCACCTCTGGTCTCCCGTGTCGCTGAGCTGCTGCAACTCAGAGTTCCAGTTCCTCATTGTCCCCCCCTGCCCTGTCCCATGCCACCACCCATACGCAGTAGGATCTTTCCTGTCCCCCACTCCCTTCTCCCACCATCCCCATCCTTCTCTACCTGCCAGAGCTCCTAGGGCCACCCTCAGTCCCCGCCAGGGTGGAGGCGCTGGCGCCCGCACTGTGATTTGGAAGGCAGACGCTGGAGGCTCCTCTCGGGCAGAGCGGCCACGTCTTTCCTGCTCCTTTGCTCTCCCTGCCTCCTCCTCTCCACACTCTGCACAGGAGGGAGGCGGGGGTGACGGCAGTGAGGGGACATGGAGAAGGGAAAAACCAGGAGGAGAAGGCAGAGACCAGAAAGAGGGAGGGGACTGTCCCACACACTTCAGGGCAGGACCGAACACCACGTGCACGACCGCCGATGGCCTCGTGAGCCCGTCTCCCTGGTCGCACTGCAAGGTTCTGGATGGCAGGTGTCCGATGCCGGGTACTGACTGCCCCTGACAGAGGGCCCTGGGAGGACACAGACAAAGCTTGGACAGATCAGAGCAGGAATCCCCCAAATGGAGTTAGACACCCCCAAGTGGGGAAGAGGGCAGAGCTCCTGGGACGACCTGAGTTCCGAGTAATGTGCAAGGGGTCAGAGGTCAGGGGAGTGTCCTTCTCAGGCTTGGCTGAAGAAGGGGAACAGAAGTATTGCTTTCTGCTCAATCAGGAGGCTTCCAGAATGGGGCCAGGCTCTGGTGCTCTCCCCAGGAGGACCGAACGTCGATGTCCTCATACACTGTGTTTGTCAGGAGCCCAGGGGGCTGGCCTTGTAGTGACCCTCGCTCACGTGGAGACTCAGCTCTGAGCTGCCCAGGTCCGTCTCAAGGGGCCATTCAGGGCCCAGCCGTGGTGTTTCCAGCCGGGGCTCCTCACATTGGAGCAGCAGGAGCTGCAAAGGGGGGTGGACCAAGGCTATGGATGAGTGAGGCCAGCAATGCGGCTACCCGAGGTGGCCTTCTGCTCACAGCGGAGGTCACTCTATCTGTGGGTCTTTCTGTGCGGGGCCAGCCTCGGGCCTTCCTTTGAGGGTCATCTTCCACTTCCCAGGCCCTGGCCCCGGCCTGAGGACTAGGGCCGGGGTCTGCCTGCTTCTCGATCCAGCTGTGCAACCTCTTCTTCAACCCTGGAAGGTTAGCAGCGTGGAGAGGCATTAAAGAGAGGGTCCCGGGATGTGCAGGCACAGGGTGGAGGGAATCCTGGATCCCTCTGAGGTCCCCAGGTTTCTGGTGCACACTCTGCAGGGACCATGGAGAGATAGGGCAGAAATAGGAGGAGGGAGCTAGGCACCTGCTCCAGCTCTGTGCCGGGGCTTGCTTCCGCCTAGGAGAGACCAGACAACGCAAGGGGCTATACGAAGGGAACACAGCCAGCCCAGTACAGTCTCGGGAGAGAACAGGGGCTGGACCCCAGTTTGACCCCCGTTCCCTGCTCCCAGAGCCGCTGGGGCTGGCAGGACGGCCAGGGTGGGATTTGCGCTTCCAGGTGGCCGAGCCGCAGCTGCAGCGGGTGGCCTCCAGGTGGCGCCAGCCTGCCTGTTTTCGGGCGGGCTGTGACAGCCAGCTGGGCGTCCCTGCGCCCCGAGGCGGGGATCCCGGTGCTCCCGAGGCCTGAGACCCGACTGGCTGCGGCTGCAGCAGTGCATTCCATCCGGGACACACTCAGCGGGTGGAAACTCACCCTCGTTTCTCTGAGTCAGGGCACGGCCCCACAGCGAGGGGGCCCCCACTGTCCCCCTGCCCCTCGCCCCGGCTGGCAGTGGCACCCTGCACAGCCTGACCCCCCACCCCGGGACAGCCCCTCGCTTCCCCCTCTCCTGTCCCAGGAGGCCGGCGAGGAGGGCCGGCCTGCGGTCCCGCTCCGGGGCTGCCCGCATCAGCGGCGTGACCTTGAGCAAACCGCTTCTCCTCTTGGCTCAGTTTGCTCCAGCGTGCAACGTGGTGGGGGGATTGGGGGCTCTGCAGTCTCTCTCAGGGGGCCTCCTCTGGGTCCCATGCGACCCTGTGGCTGTCCCCAAAGGCAAGACGGTCCTGAGCCCCCTTAGCCCTGGGGCACCTTTCCGAACAAGTGCAGGTCGGTGACACGCCGAGCTTCGCTTGGGTTTCTTTGCTTTCTCCCCCCCCCCC